>CAVNYN010279139.1:0-10041 GCA_963692815.1 Nyctanthes arbor-tristis | reverse complement strand
CACCAAATCAAATGTCGAAGACTCTCGTTTCAAACAATAAAATAAAAGGTTGACTTTTTTCCTTCTAATCTCCTCGATTGACGTGTGAGAATTGCAAGACTTTTTCTGCCCTTTTTTTTCTTCCTGTTTCCGTGTTCTGCCGCTTGTCCATCAACACACACACACACACACACACACACATATATATATATATATATTAAACAAAATTAAATCCTGGTAGGTTTAGGATTTCGTGTCCCTCAAGACTTCTACTTTTATTCAACCAAATTACTTAGTTCATCCTCCAACTTATGTCTTGTGTTTAAGTTAGGTATTATAATGGGCTGGACCCGCCCAACAGGATAGATGTGGTTCAAACCCAAAACCCCTTACTCGGAAACTGTAACACTTATTCAAACCACATGTATGTCGTTGGTCATTACTTTTATTCATTAATTGTATTATAAATTTTAATTTGTAATAAATCAACATTCTGGAAATCCAAGTTTATTCATAACTACCACATTCTTATGTAAAACCCATTCTTTTATTGCCAAACGTTATGTAACTAGTTGTAAAAATGGATGATTCTGAATGCTAAAAAGAAGAGGGAAAAAAATGAAAGAAAGGATAAAGGATATAATAATAAATTAAAAGAGATCAATATTGGATACTAATTCGGCGAGAGAGGGAATCCTACTCCATGTCGTCGGGAAGGGAACACAATGAACAAAATGCTGCAAGTTACCCCCACTGCTATAGGCAATGCTGTAAGAATCTCGAGCGCTTCTTCGGACGGTGAAGGATAGAAACAGTTGATCACATTCTTATCAAACAGAGCAACAGCCCCGAAAACAAGTACGGACATGAATGCATGGAAAAAATCCATGAATTTTATTCTGTATTTAGCGGCATCTTGTGATGGCAATGTGTTACAGCCATCCATCACCCACAGGCCACGGAATGTGGCCATTCCGTACCTTACCTTGCCTCTTTCGTCCCTGAAACTGTCTGTAAAGCACAAGAGGAAACAATTGATGGCGCAAACCGCAAGAAGGCCTGATGTAATGAATTGGCTGACGAAGGATTTGCATTTTCCTTTATGGGTGATGACCGGGGATAAAACTTGGAAGGGAAGGACGGAGCCTGTTGGGAGGAGGTTCGACAAATGAGCCGTTCCCTTGAAAGCTTTGCGAATCCCTTTTCTTGCTGTGGTTTTTGGTGGTTTAGTAGGTGTCGGGGAATCCTTTAAGAGTGGCAAACCCAGCTGTTCTTCGGCGTGATTATTTTGCGTTCCACCTTCTATGCGATGAGTGTCCATTTCCATGTTTTTTTTCTCTATTGAAGTTTCTAGATC
The DNA here is from genome assembly GCA_963692815.1 of Nyctanthes arbor-tristis. Taxonomy (NCBI): domain Eukaryota; kingdom Viridiplantae; phylum Streptophyta; class Magnoliopsida; order Lamiales; family Oleaceae; genus Nyctanthes; species Nyctanthes arbor-tristis. Next base: position 8,705 of record CAVNYN010279139.1, on the reverse strand, counting down.
TGGGTCCTAACAGTCTTGTTTTTCAAGACCTTGTGCAGGATTGCCATAAATATCAAAATGTTGTTTGTTAAGATACAGGCTGTGTTAGCGGAGAAAAGGAAGGTTGTTGTCGTCACATATGGAAATATTTAAGGGTTTTCAAATATTTAGTGATAAATCAATATGGTTAAGAGAGTTAACTGCTATCATAAAGAAAGATCCAAGCAGTTTCAACAACTGAGTTTTAATAGGGTGTTGATGACCTTTCGATTCTTTAATTGTGCAAAATTTTAAATTTGTTTATTTACTATTATTTTTTTCTTTGAAGGAATGTTTATTTATTATTTGTTTCGCTACTTCTATTAAGATCAGGCTGTTGGTGTGGGAGACAAATTAAGGTCATCTCTAATAGACTCTTTAAATAGAAGATACTCTTTAATTTAGAATTAGTATCTAATAGACTATTTATTTTAATTTTTTAAAATAAAGAGTGTACTTCACTCTCCAAGTTTGGAGAGTCAAATTCATTATCTATTATTTAATAGTTACATTTTTCAATGTTCATTTTTCAACAACATTCGAATTGATTGGTAATTAACATTTTAAAGAAAATATATCAAACAAAAGATAATAGAAAACAACAAATACTCATAGAATTTAACAAAATAAAGAGTCAAAATAGAGAGTTTGTTGGAGCATATAAAAAATTTTACTCTTTAAATTTAAAAATACTCTCTAAATTACTAAAGATTCTCTTTAAAAAAGAGAGTCTCCTATTTTTAAAATTTTAGAAATTCCAATGTATTTAATTGAGACTTTTTAAGACTTCTTAAAAGTCACGGTGCAAATAATTGAGACTTCTAAAGACGTTAAAATGTCCTTCAAAGTCTCAAAGTATTCAATTGAGACTCTTCGAAAGTTTAAAAAAGTCATGAAGTATTCATCATATTGGCTAATTGGCGTTATCTAATCCTAACGTTTCATAGTATTGTGCGATCTAACCTCAGCCTTTGAAACTTGACAATTATAACCTAAAATCCCACCTTTTTAGCACAGTCTAACCTTTTTAAATTAAAAAGATTATAAAACCCTTAAATTTTAATTGAAATAAAAATTGATAAATAAGATATAGGTAAAAATTAAAAAAAAAAACATATCTTTGTTATATTTGAAAAAAAAAATTAATGAGAATTTAGGGATGACAGTGAGTTAGATTGATGCGCTTCATGATCCGTCTAAAGTAGTGTGAGGTGGACCGAATCGATTTGCAGGTCGGGCGATGTGGGATCAAATTTTTCATCCCACTATTGATCTATTTATTATGTTTTTTTCATTTTTAATTTTTTCTTATTTATTTTGTATTTTTATTACTTTTAATTAAGTAGTCGTTTTGGATGGATCAAGACAGACATTTTTGATCTATCACGCTCCACGGGGAATACAGATCATAAAAATACTTCTTCAACGAGGTGGGTTCTTATCAAGTTCACTGATCTATCAATACATATCCAATGCTGTGAACTATATGGAGACCACTTGAATAGAGAAGTATCTTTATGATTTGTAATCTCGCAAAGCAAGATAGATGAGAAGTGTCTGTCATGATCCATCCACAACAACTATTCAATTAAAAGTAATAAAAATGTAAAATAAATGAGAAAAAACTTATTAAATTAAATGAAAAAATAATAATAAATATATTGATAGATGAATTGCATCGCCTGACCAGCACATCGATTCGGTCTACCCCATACTACTTTATACGTATTGTGAAGTAGATCAATCTAACACAATGTAATCCCTAAATTCTTATTGGTTGATTTTTTTTTTCAAATGTAACCAAAATATGGTTTTTTTATCTATTTTTTATTTATGAATTTTTAGTTCAATTAAGATTTACGGGTATTATAGTCTATTTAAGTTAAAAAGGTTAGATTGTACCAAAAATGTGATATTTTAGGTTAGAATTGCCAAATTCCAAAGGTTGAGGTTATATTACACAATAATGTGAAAGGTTAGGGTTAGATAGCGCCAATTAGCCTATTCATATTCTACATGACTTTTTAAGATTTCTCCGTAATCTAGACTTTTCAAGACTTTTAAGAGAAAATATATATAAGAAATCCCATCTATAAGCATGAGATTTGAGAAAATCCACAAAGGACGAAGTAAAAAAAAAAAAAGAAGAAACGCAACTTTGGCTCTTCATTATAGGGTTTCAATTGGCTCTTCATTATTGGGTTTCAATTGTTCATTATTCTTTCTTTCTTCATAAGGTCTTGTGGGAGATAGAACAATTTTACCGACTACGTTGGTAATTGATACCGAATTACTTCTTTTGGATAAATATATTGAATGACATGTGAGATGAAATAAGACTTTTTTTAAAAAAAATTCTATCAATTTTTTCCATGTTACTAGCATGGATATGAAGAACTATTTCATTATTATTGACTCTTGATTATACCTTATTATCTTTCCAATTTTTTCTCATGTGATGACAATACATCCTTGTTATCTGGTCACACCCTAGATCAGGGTTCGATTCCCCCTCTCTTACAATCCCCTTTGTAATTCAAAAAATAAATAAATAAATAAATTGAATAATTCATTATACCTTTTTAATGATGAATGATTCATGCATCAATATATAATTTTTTCCTATCCTTGTAATAATAATACAATGGAATGTAAGATTTTTTATTATTATTTTTATGTCATGTTTATTGCATATTACTATTAATGAAACTTCAAAGTATTGGTCCAAAGTTGTGTCGTGGAGTTTGTGGAGGCAAAAACCATTCCAATTAGGTTATGATGCAAATTGAATTTTATAAGAAATTGTCATTGTCTTTAAAAAATAATACAAAAGTCTTGAAATGTCGTAAAAAATCTTCAAAGAAAGCTTAGAAAAGTCTTAAATGAAAATTCACAAAAGTCTAGAGATGCTTTCCTTAACACCCAACAAATCCATAAAAATCAAATCAAATCTAATCCACAAAAGTCACATACTTAAAAAGTTTTTAAAAGTCCTTAGAAGTCTCAATTGAATACACCTCCTAAGGTTAATGTGTTGGTTATACTATATTTTTGTTCAAAAAATAAAATCTATATTTTTTTCATTTCTTTTTTTTTTTGTGAAGTTCACTTTACTTTCACCTTAAAGTATTACAAATTTACATGAATTTTATTTTGCCTATACGCAAGCATATTGTTATGCCTGCATGCATATTTGATACACATTCAAGTTACAAGTACACTCATACTTGTAACATGGATGTGTGCCCCGTACACACGTTGGCATAATAACATGTTTGATGCTTGCGTGCAAACAAAATAAAATTGTTGTACAAATTTTACATTATTCATATTTATATGATCATACTATCACTATTAAATGATAATAATGCACAAAAGTGGGAATTAATGGGAAAGTTATATTTTTTGTTTTTACCATTAGTTAAATGTTACAAATCTCTCTCCTCTCTCTCTCTCTCTCTCTCTATATATATATATCTATATATATATATATGTAGGGTAAATTTCACAAATGACCCCTAACCTTTGCAAAAAAGTAATAATTTTTTCTCTAAGCTTTTTTTTTGAGGTTGTAGGTCCCCAACCTTTCAAAAGTATACACAGAAGGCCCTTACATATTATTTTGTCAATTTTCATCGTTTACTTTTTCAATAAAGACAATTACCCTTTGTTTGAATGAAAAAATAAGAACACAAATTATAAAAATTTATTTTGATCTATCTACTGCTTTCTCTTCACACACTTATATATATTTATCTGTATATCGTTTTCCATCCACTCACTTAATACAAGCTATTAGGTCTGGGCAAAAAACACGAGCTCAAATGGGATACATGAACCTAGCCCAAATATACCTGAACGCAATTGGGTAGTGAGTGAAAATTTTCAGGTTTTGGGTACCCAACTAGAAACCAAGCGAGTTTGGACAGGTTTTGGGTTTGAGTTAAAACTCGAAAAACTTGAAAAAAACCCAAATATTTTTCTTACTTCCAAAATTTTTAAATCCAAGTTTCTAATTAATTCTATCACAACCCACAAAATTATCTTTTTTATTTCACAATCACATCTTTACTACACTTGTTTCTTTCACACACACACAAAAAAAAAAAAAAGATCGATATAAGAGATATGAATTTGTCTTTTTCTATGGGAGTTTTATTAGTTTTTATATACACGCCATGTGATGAGTACAAGGAAAATGTTTTTTAATTATTTGACAGTGCTACAAGCTTATGGTAAAATTAGAATATAAATGGTAAAATTAGAATATAAAGAAAGCCAATTAGCGAAACGCTAGTGTTTAATTATTAACTTTTTCTATTTTTGTCTGTCTCAAATTATAGTCCATTTTCTTTGTTTAAAGTATAATTTATCTCTCTGTTAACCAAAACGCCCATTTTTAATATGGTTGGAATATTAAACATTAAAATAGAAATTCCATCTTCCAGTAATACTTAAAAGTTTTCACACTACTTTTGTATCATTTATTACAAGGATAAAATAGGACGAATATAAAAAAAATGTTACAATTCCAACTACATTTAATATGTTTTCTTAATCTATGCGAAAACTTGTAGTTGTCTATCTTATAGTGGGATTTTTATGTTGTTCTTATACACTTAAGTGTTTCCTCTTTCCGTTTAGACAGTAATATAATAGTGTGTTACCCGATCCCGAACCGATACTGAACCAAATGGGCTTGCTATTTTCAAGACTGAACCCGAACTAGAAATATTTGGTCTGGGCTTGGTCACTCCAATACCCAAACCTGAAACCCGACTATACGTACACATTGGTCAATATATTATCTTTTCTATTCACTTACCTAACACCACTACAAGTGTCATAGTCACTTTAGACAATGGACTCTCTAATATTTAAACATACAAAAGCAATGATAATTGAGATTTAATTGATATTTAAGTCATAGAAATTGAAATGATTAAAAATGTATGAATTTTTCTTGCGGAAAAATTGAAGGTTTGAAATATGAGTGAAGATTAGCTGTCCCATTTTGCCGTCTCCATAGCTATCCCTTCAATAAAAACTTGACACGTCATCATCTTTTACAAGTCACCAACATTGTAATTTTTTCCTCCCAAACACTGGTCTATCTCTAAACTCACAAACTGTTTACCCCCTTCAATCTCTGGCCAATAGCCACCACAAACCACTACATCCACTGCCTGTAGTACAATTATTTGTAGAAGAATCCACTAATATTAAGACAAGTATCAGATCCATCCACGCCAAACTTTTAGGTTATTAAGAAAAACATATGACTTAAAGCAGATCTTGATCCAGAAATTAATGGCCCCTTTTGAGTCTTGATCCAGAAATTAATGGCGTTACATTGACACCGCCATTTTCCACATTCTTCTTCATCCTCCGTTGATGTTTTCGGTTTGACAGCATTCTCCCATATTCATTTTCTATTTTTTCCTCATTCAATCTCAAATGGGGCAATTCAAATCTCGCCCAAATTCCGTTTAAAGTGTCCAAATTTTGCTATTTCTTCCACTTGTTCAAAAACAAGTAATTAAAGATATACACCAGAAAGAAAAAGAAAAGTTGGTTGAGTTCAACTTCGGCAACTACAAGTGCCGAAATTTCGAGACAAGAAACCTCCATCTAGTCTAGTTTGAATGCGAATTAATTGTGTTCCTTGTTATTGCTGTAGCATTTAAATTTACTAGAGAAATTGATGGTGGTGGTAAAATATAGTGGCAGTGGTTGCTGTCGGCGCCTAGTCATAGCAGTAAATAGTTTTAGAGGCGAAAAAAGCGCAGGGATAGTGTTGCCAACCACATATGTAGGTTTCAAATTTTGGATCTGCAACAAGTTCTGTTTGGCAAAATGAAATAAGGAGATGTGATTTTGAAAAGTATGCCCACGTGTCTAACTTTCACTGAGGGCACAGCTGTGGAGACAGCAAGCGGGGACAGCTAACCTTGGCTCTCGAAATATTCGTAAAAAAGGAGAATTTCTTCCCTTTTATTTCCGCTACAACCCTTATCGTTTCAAAATTTTCCTTCTACACATAGTTAAAAAGGGGAGTTAAATCCCATTTTTAATACTATTGGAGGCAACTTAATTAGAGGCATTATCATTCTCCACTTGCAAAATAAAATAAAATAAGGTGAGGGAAATGGTGGTGATACTTTGTGGAAATTACGTTAAGAGTAACTAGTCAGAGAAAGCAATATATTTTTTCATTATTTTATTTAAATCTTTTGAATTTTTTAAAAGATCTTTGTACTAATTCCCTTTTATCTTGTACAACGAGGGTGAAATGGTTACTTCGTAAGTATATAAATGTGAAAATGGATAGAAATTACTAGATCGGAACTTTTCTGCATATTTTTAAAAGGTTGGGAACCTATTACATTAATATCTTGAAAAATTGCAACTAGACGGGTCGGAATTTGGATGGCTTTATAATCCATAAAGGTTTAATAGGTGTGCAAGTGGTGGACAAAGAACTGGCTTTCCGTGTAAATGACTTTCCCATTTTTGATTTTCCATTTAGGCTGCTCCAATGGACGTCTCAATCAATTCATTTAAGCACTATGACACAGTTGATTCGCAGAAAGAAGAAAAACCCAATTCCAATTAGGTGCCTTCGACACCTAATGTCTCGGAAAATTCTAGTGGACTGTCAGAATCTCCCTCTTTTCTTTTTCTTCTTTTACTTGATTTGTTTATGTAAAATATCCAATTTGTGCCCCAAAATTTGAATTAGTTTGCTATGCTTTGGTGCTTAGTTCTCTAAACTTTAAAATGGAGACAGCTAAAAGTCCCCGATTTTTTAACATCGTCATGAGCCATTGATATTAATGATATATTTTCCTTTCAAAAAAATGGAGACAAATTTTCTAGGTCTGAATATGAGAGAGTCGGGTGCCTTTGAGGAAGAAAGAAGGAAGAATACTTTCGATGCGGGTAATTTTCAGCTAGTAATAATTCACACATTGTTTCGAATTCCTTTACTTCAATTTTTGCTTAAGCTTTTTTTTTTTTTTTTGCCACCTGGAGAAATGTTATTTTTGTTCATGGGCAACAATCATTCATCACTGCCACCAAGAGTAGTAGCAGTAGCAGCAGCAGTAGTAGTAGTAATAATAATAATAATCTATATATTAATAATAAGAGAAGTTTGTTTTTTTCCGCTAATGATCTAGCTTCATAAGGATTCTGATGACGTCATTAGTGACATCATCTGTGAAATTATATATTTTATATTTTTTTCCTGAATTATCTTCTTCACCACATCTTCCTTAACTTTTCTTTTTCAAAGTTTATACTGATCAATCCATCTTCTAATTTCTGTAGTTACATAAATTGTACATGGCCACTGTTGTTTTCGTGAAAATTAATTAATCATACTTACATTATATTTTGTGGAACTTTAACAGGAAATTGATTGCTAATTCTAAATTATCTTTTTTTTTAAGTATAGTTATTTTAATATTTATTTTTAATTATAAATAGTTAGAAATACATTTAGAATAAAACTTTTTTCCTTTAATAGCCCAAAAATTCCAAGTTTAGTATTATACTGGGAAAATGATCGGGACATCATTTTTTTTCTGCCTTAAATTTTTTTAATTTCTATTGTTATGATCGTGCAACGCACGGGGTGAAAAATCTAGTAATATTAGTAAGGGCCTATCCCCCGCCTTGCTCTATTCACATTTAATCAGGGTCGAAGTGGGAAATGATATTGATCTCATTTGTTTTCCACTTAGGTTTACTTTTAATTTTTACTTTTTATTTCTTTTAATATGTATCATCATCATCATCATCATCATCATCATCATCATCATTATTATTACCACCATTATCATTATTATGCAACCAAACTTTCATTTCATTCATTCATCCCATCGTATAGTAAAGCATTTACAATGAAATTTGGAGGTGATGTCACCTAACAATGGTTTAAAGTAGAATCCAAAGCCTGCCATCCCAGCTAACGCCCTTAAACTGAATGTCATCAAAGCCTTGACAAAGAGACGTGATCCGCTCCACAAGTAGGCCTTCAGATGCTTAGAACTCAGGCTTGTGAATAAGACATACGACCCTCAGTGCATCGTACTTATCACCTTATTGCATCCCTGCTCCAGAGCTATCTGAACCCTTCTTAGCAAAGGCTAACATTACCCAAAATGAGCCATTACATTGCTCACGGCAACGATACAAAACACGGCCATCATCATCTTTCCTTTTCAATCCCGGAAGACGACCCCACTCCCAAGCTGAGATTTTCCACTTTAACTCAGGCATTGATGTTTACTTTATTAATCCGTCTATTTTTCAGAGTCTTCCACCTCACCACCCTATGGTGGCAATCGATAACTGCCCTATCCTTCTTCCCTTCACATGGATCTTCATGTATTCTTCAAGAAATGAGTGAGCCACCTAAAACATCCGATCACTTTCCACCCTCTTCCCCTCAAAAACCTCAGAATCCAAATGAATCATGTAACGATAAGAAAATTTAACCCTAACTAAACTTTGAATGTACGTTGAATTCCATTAGACTTGGACTAACTGATTCTAGCTTAACTCTAACTAGACTACTCCCTTATCCCCACCTTAGTGCCCTGTTGCAACAAGAAAAACCTATCAGATTTCCTCCCAAACTCTCAATTCCACTCACATTGGGACTCGTCTCCCTTTTTGAT
>CAVNYN010279127.1:0-17905 GCA_963692815.1 Nyctanthes arbor-tristis | reverse complement strand
TCAATCTTGACCTTCCTCTTATTGAATCGTCAAAGGATGAGGAGGGGACGATGGTAGATAACTTTTTTGCTACTTAGATGTCGATTATGGTATGAGGAGGTAAGATGATTGCCATTGGGATTCGGGATTCAAAGTTGATACTCCTGAATTTCATGGGAGGTTGGAAGCAGATGAATTTTTGGACTGGTTGTTGGTAGTTGACGATGTTTTGGATTTTAAAGACGTGTCTGACTCTAGGCGTATGTCACTTGTGGCTACCCGCTCTCATGGACGAGCAACTATGTGGTGGAATCAATTGAAAACAACACATTTCACGCCAAGGGAAGTGTTAAACGAATAGATCGAGATGGGTAGTAAAATCACATAAATATAGTGCCAAAAAAGCAAGAACACCAAGACGTGTTTTCGGCCGTTAGGTCCCGGATGGTTCAAGAATTCTTTTTAAGGAACTCTTTACTCCACCTGTTGAGCGATCCACAAAGGGATTAAGCTCCAAGTACTATCGAGAATGAACAAATTACAGATTACAACACTGTCATTTCACTAAGAAAGATACAATCAACATACACCCTTAATCACCTTCTAAACCTAACCCAGCAACACCTAGTTACTGCAATTTACAGGTATAATCTCTTATCCTTCTACTACAAGCTTCACTAAGAAGTATGGCCAAAGAAAAGACTAGATAGGAAGAGAGAAAAAATTGACTTAGAAGAAAAACGATTTTGTGGCTGAGAAGATTTTAATCTGATAGAAAACGAAAAGAGAAGTGCCTTTTATATCCCTAGCCCTAATCCAACAAAAACACACTTCTTGAAAAATAGTCAGCAACGTATTGAACTTGGGCCTGGTCAAAACAACTTGAATTTAGGCTGAATTAAAAGCAATACTTTATAATCTCAACCTTTGATGTAAAATAGTCCATCCGATAGTGCTTAGAAATTTATCCTTTGCTTCATCCCGCCCTTTATTACTTTCAAAAAAACAAAAAAACAAAAATTAAAAATAGTTATTAAAGTAAAATAAACTGAACCAGTAAAGAGACTAAGTAGAAGTGATGTTTAAGAACCTCAAACAGTCCCTAAACTTATTTAAACTTTTGTTCCCATATCAGAGGGCTTATATTGAGTAGCAATTTTTTCAAGTTTAATAGTCCTTCTTTCAATGAGATCCTGGATAAAATGATACTCTATATCCACATGTTTTGTCCTGTCATGAAAGACAGGGTTTTTGCTTAAATGTATAGCACTTTGGCTATTTGTATAGAGCACGACTTTATCCCCCTTTTGGAAACCAATTTCATAAAGTAAACCCTTTAACCATAATCCTTCTTTTATTGCATATGTGGCTGCAATATGCTCAGCCTCCGTAGATGATAAAGCCACAATCTTTTGCAGCTGTGATTTCCAGCTTACACAAGTACCACAAACTGTGTAAACATAAGCTAAAGTTGATTTTCTCCTATCAACGTCACCTGCAAAATCAGAATCCACATAACCTTTCAAGGTTATCCCATCTTTTTGTTTTCTGAACATTAAACCTAGATTTGAAGTTCCTTTAAGATATTTTAGTAACCATTTCATGGCTATCCAGTGTGCTTCACCTGGATTTTCCATAAACTTGCTTAAAACACTAATTGAATATGCTAAATCAAGTCTGGTATAGACCATAACATACATAATAGAACCCACAGCATTAGCATATGGAACCTTTCCCATCCTCTTTAATTCATCTTTAGTGCTTGGGCATTGATCAATAGATAACCTAAAGTGATTTGCTCGGGGCAGTGTTAAAGACTTTGAATCAACCATGGAAAACTTTTCAAGAATTAGATCGGAAGAGCACACGTTTGGTTTAAGAGAAGTGTACCACCTGATTTGTCCCTGCAAATAGTCATGCCAAGTATCCTATTTGCAGCTCCAAGATCTTTCATTTCAAAAATCATTTTAAGTTTACTTTAACAGAAGAAATGTCTTGCTTACTATGACTTGTTAAAAGCATGTCATCAACATAAAGAAGCAAATAAGTTGATTTTTCTCCTGCATCCCCTTTGAAAAACAAATAATGATCAAACTCACTTTTTCTAAAACCAAGCTCATGAATATAGTAATCAAATTTCCTATACCACTGCCTCTGGGCTTGTTTGAGACCATACAAAGATTTTTTCAAAAGACAAACATGATCAGTTTTTCCTTTAACTTCAAAACCAGGTGTTGTTTTATGTATATGGTTTCTTCAAGATCACCAGAAAGAAATGCAGTTTCGACATCAAGTTGATCAAGTTCCAAATCAAATTGGGTAACTAGTGCTAGGAATACCCTTATAGTAGTGTATTTAACCATCGGAGAAAAAATCTCATTGTAGTCAACACCCTCCATTTAAGAGAATCCCTTTGTAACTAGCCTAGCTTTGTATCTCACGCCATCAACTTTAAATATAATTCACCCTTTTTGATTTTGAAAATCCATTTGCAATCAATGACCTTCTCGTATTTTGGTTTTAAAACAAGAACCCAGGTTTTATTTTGAAGTAAAGAGTTCATCTCATCTTGCATCGTTGCAAGCCAAAGACTTTTCTCCTTTTCATCTCATCTTGCATCGTTGCAAGCCAAAGACTTTTCTCCTTAAATTTAATAGCTTCTTCGAAAGAACATGGCTCATTTTTCTCAAAAATTAATGCAGAATAAAAAGATACAAAGTCTGGATCACTTAGCCTAACAAAGAGCCTAGGAACCCTCCCTTCCGATCTCTTTCCCTTATGAGCTGATAATCCTATAAAGGATTTTCAGCAATTTGAGGACCTAGCAGTTCATCAACTGCATCATTAGAATTAGCACCCGGCTGATCTTCTTGTTGTTCATTACCCTGTTCAACAGAATAAGATCCTAGGTTGCTCTACCTCAATATGAGTATCATTTTCAATATCAAAATCATTAAAAGTGACTCCACCTTCTCTATATAAATCTGATTTTTGTTTATCAATTAAATCAGGGATTTTCCTTCAAACATGGCATTGAAGACTCTCAAAAACCCCATCTCTACTAATTATCACTTTAAAACCTTTATTTTCAATAACCCAGAGCCTGTAGCCCTTTGTCCCTTCAACATACCCCAGAAAAACACATTTTATTGATCTTGGTTCAAGCTTTCCTTCCTTTTGATGTGCATACACTGCACATCCAAATATTTTTAGGTTTGCAAAATCACGAAGCCAACCAGACCGAACAAATTCTGGAATTTTTTCAGATAACACAACATAAGGTGATCTGTTAATAAGGTATGATGCTGCCTTAACAGCTTTTCCCTAAAAAATTTTAGGCATTCCTGCCCCAAAAAGAGATACATCTAACCTTACTTAACAGAGACCTATTCATTCTCTCAACAATGCCATTTTGCTGAGGAGTGTATGTAACTGTTAGATATCTCCAAATCTCATTTTCTTTACAAAAATTGTCAAATTCTTCATTGCAAAATTCAAGACTGTTGTCAGTTCTCGAAACTTTAATTTTCTTATTGGTTTGATTTTCATAAGGTTTTCCAATGGTTGAAATTTTTAAAATTTTCAGATTTTTCTTTGAGTAAATATACCCAATTTTTTCTTGAAAAATCATCAACTATCAATAAATAGTGTTTAAAACCTGAAAGAGTTTGTACAGCTGCTTGTCACGGGTTGGTTTACGGCTCTAATACGTTAACTGGCACCTTGCTGCCTTAGCATTATGCCACACGTAGAAACGACGCTAAATCAGCCTATACCTATCATTCCACACGACGTCCTACACGTTCCTCTAACCCTTCAAGGTTAAAGGCTGCAAACATGCAAGGAATATGATAGGGAATGGAAGTGAGTAAGTACAAACGAGCTTTGAGAATACTAGAATGTTTTATTACCACAACAAAACCATTTACAAGAACGAAACTCACAACCTCGCACAAGTGTTTCACTCTTGTGTATCTCTCTAATCTTCACTTATACTTCAACTCTCATTTGGGTATTTACAATGGGGTTTACCCCTTATTTATAGGCAAAACATCACAAAATGAAGGGCCAGGATTAACTCAATCCAAGGGCCGAGATTGCACCAGATTTCGACTAGGCTTACCACTTGCCAACTTCCTTTCAGGCCCACCATTTCCCTTTCGAACAACATTTCAGCCTAGCTGTGCACCCACTGGAGTAGCTGGCGTAGCCTCATTCTTAGCAACTCGGTAGTCGTCGTTCAGGGCCTTTCCAGCAACTCGGCAGTCGTCATTCTTGGCCTTTCCAACAACTTGCCAGCCGTTGTTTTGGACCATTCCAGCAACTTGCACGGCCAGCTACACGGCTATCCCTTTCGGACGATCTTGCATAGCCAGCTGGACGGCTATCATTTCTGCCCACTTGCATGACCAACTATTCAGCCATCGTTTTCTGCCCACTTGCACTGCCAGCTGGCCAGCCAACGTTGTCAACCTTCATTTTTGACCACTGATATTCTCAGCTGGAAACCTCCAGATTTCGAGATCTCAACACTTAGCTAAATTTTTGGGACATTGTACGAGTTGGTCCGCACCGTTGGGGCAGATTTTAAACTGCTGTTGGCACGGTCGTGCCTTCACCACCGGGCGTGCACGTCCCCTACCGTGCACCGACGTCTTTATTGCTATCCCTCCCACACGTTGGGTGCGTCGGCCTCGCCCGTGTGCTGTTGTCTCGTCTGTGTCACATGCGGGATGTGACATGCTAGTCCCCAAAGATTAGTGTGTACATACTCTAAAATCTACTCGGATGTATGAGACCCCCCTTTAAAAGGCAACCTATATTGTTTTCCATCATAAACTTATCAGAAAATGGAAGTTTTTCAATTTTATCTTTACCAAAAACACCATGGCTGCTAAGAATTTGTAAACCTTTTTCACTTAAATGACGAAGTCTTCAAATTCCATAGAGGTGGAGGAGTTATCAAAAGCAGGAACAGTACTCATAGTGTACAAACCATTCAACTTTGCACATTAATCAACTCATATGAATCATCAATAACAACTCTACAGTGTCGATTTCTAATTCTTATGTCATAATCTAGTTCATTCCATTCTCCTAAGGAGATTAAATTTCTCCTTAAGTCAGGAGCAAACCTAATTCTCTCAAGCACAATGGTCTTATTGTTGTCAAACTTCAGGGTCATGGTACCAATCCCCTTGATGTGACAACTGCCATCATTAGCTAAATGAATGATCCCCCCATGAATGCTCACAAAATCAGAAAACCAGTCCCTCCTAGGACAGATATGGAAAGTACAACCAGTATCAAGAATCCATTGGCTGTTATTTTTGAAGTCTAAAGCCACATAGATTTCGCCATTGTTTTGATTTGAATCTTGAACTTCATTCAAGTCATTTTTCCATTTAAAGCAATCTTTAAGTAAATGTCCGTTTTTACCATAGTAGTAACATTTCTTCCCTTTTACTTTATCTTTTCCTTTATTCTTTGAGTTATCTTTCTTTCTTCTGATTAGAAGATCCCTTCTTCTTATTTTTAGATTTATTAGAGTTAGAGTTATTGTGAGACTTCGATTTATTAGAGTTATTGTCTCCCTACCATCCGCTCTTAACTCCAATTCCTTGTTTCTCAAAGAAATTAAAATGATGTCAAAAGTCAAAGTTTCCCTTCCATACTCTAAAGAATTTCTTGAATCCTTATATTTTTGATTGAGAGAGTTTAAAAGGACTATGATCTGTTGATCATCTGAAATGTTTTCTTCACAATTTGTCAAATCTTGAGTTATTTTGGTACATCTATTAATGTTTTCTTTCAAGCTCAAAGAGTTGTCAAATTTGAGACTAAAAAATTGCTTAAGTAGTTAGCATTTGTTCGGCATGGTCCTAGTGAGGTACATGCTTCCCAATTTATCCCAAAGAGCCTATACAAATGTAGTTTCCCCAACTTTTCTGAACACACCATCTACGAGGTGAAGAAAATTGAACTCCAAGCAATGTCGTCCAATTCTTTTCACCTTGTAGTAGTAAATTCAATAGGACAATTATTGTCTAATGCCTGGGCACACTTCTGTTGAAGTAGAAGAGCCTACATCCTCTGTCGCCAGAGACTGAAGTCTCAAGTTCCAGACCAAGTCTCTATCTCATCTCTTAAAATAGTACATGATATAAAGTCAGCACTAGACAGAGTGAAAAGAGTAAAAGTGAACACAAAATCATAGAAACAAATAGAAGAGAATATAAAAATTCAAAAGTCCTGCAAGGGGGTGGGATTCACAAATTATCCTGCACGGAGGTGGGATTCACACAATGTCCTGTAAGGGGATGGGATTTCCAAAAGGAAACTTCTAAACTTAGGTAGAGTATTCAAAATACAGCAAGTATAGTTCAAGAATACATAGAATCACACTCAATTTGCAAGCAAAAGAGTTTCCTAGTGACTAAAGAAAGAGTTTAGATGGATATTACCCATTTTGTCTTCAAATCAATTGGAAAAAAATCCCAAGAACCTTCGACATAAGCAACATTCAGCACCAAGAAGTTGAACTTTCAGCAACAACCAGTAAGAAGAAAGAGCAGTCGATTTGATTTGAGAAACGAAATCCTCCAAATTTTGATTTTAGATGCCAAGAACTCCAAGAAATCCACCAAGGATCAATAACGAATCAGGATTTCAGTCTGCTCTCACCAAGAATTAGATTCGTAGAGTCCAAGACCTCTAAAAATTTGCACCACGACACCAAGATTAGGCTAAAAATAGAGAAAAGACCTAGAGGAACCAATGTTCAGCAGTGCTGGTTTCAGAAGGCCAGAAACATCCCAATTCAAAACTTGAACTTTGAGATTTCAGACAGACTTCATATATTTTCACCAAGAAAATTCACAGCCCTTAATAGCAGCTAATAAATCGAAAAAGCCCCAAATGATTCAAGCCTATTTTCACTAAAATATTCGTGGGTCTCAAGCTACCCAGAAAATTAAAAGAATCCTAATAGGTTTCTGCTTGATTTTCACCAAGAAAACATGTAGACCCAAAGTCAGATGAAACACCTAATTTTTCCTCTTGAACTAGAACCCTTGAAGACTGATTTTCTACCTTGAACCTATGATTTAAAACCCCAGTCGAAGCTCTGATACCACTGTTAATCGAATAGATCGAGATGGATAGTAAAATCACAAGAATATAGTGCAAAAAAACAAGAACACCAAGATGCTTTTTCAGCCCTTAGGCCCTGGATGGTTCAAGAATTCTTATTAGGGATCTCTTTACGCCTCCCGTTGAGCAATCCACAAAAGGATTAAGCTCCAAGCACTATAGAGAATGGATAAATTACAGATCAAATTACAGATTACAACACTGTCGTTTCACTAAGAAAGATACAACCAACATATACCCTTAATCACCTTCTAAACCTAACACAGTAACGCCTAGTTACTGCAATTTACATGTATAATCTCTTATCCTTCTACTACAAACTTCACCAAGAACTATGGCCAAAACAAAGGCTAGAGTGGATGAGAGAAAAATTTACTTAGAAGAAAAAGGATTTTGATAGAAACGAAAAGAGAAGTACCTTTATATCCTGACCCTCAATCCAACAAAAACACAGTTTTTGAAAAATAGTCAGCAACTTATTGAACTTGGGCCAGGTCGAAATGACTTGAATTTGGGCTGATTTAAAAGAAATACTTTACAGGAAGAGACGGACTGATTCATGGACTAAGCTTAAGAAATACTTGAAAGATACATTTTTACCTTTTAATTGTGTCAGGATCTTGTATAAAAAGTTGTAAAATTTGCGTCAGGGCTTGTGAAAAGTTGATGAACTGGCACGCGCGGCATTGTTCCATGCGCAAGCTGTAATCCAGCAGCATCTGTCGCCCGCACCACCAGTGTGCCAGTAATACCTCGGCGCGCCAATAGTACGGCCTCGGCTGCTTCTTCTTCTCATTCTGGGATAGGTGTTCAATGCTTCTCATGCGTGGAATATGGACACCGTCAATCAGCCTATCCTAATGGGAGTTCTAAAAAGGGACTTTTCATTGATGATCATGTGCCTGATGATTATGATGGGCCATCTATTTTTGATGTTGAAGACCCAATTGATGTTCAATAGGAGATTCTTGAAGGAGATGTCCGTCCAACCCTTGTCTTAGAGTGTACTCATTTTGCACCAAAGGATGATGTGGCCTTACTCCAATGTCACAATCTTTTTTCTCCAAATGCACCAATAAGAGCAGGATATGTCATCTTATAATTGATTATGGCTCATTTGAGAATGTGGTGTCTATTGAAGCTGTTGATATCAAATTCAGTCTTTGACTCAACAAACAAGATTTGTATTCGCGCGAAACTTGTATTTGAATCAGCTTGTGTAGTTAATGTGCAAAGGCAAGGAATGTTTACAATAAATGAGAGATATTAAATGTACCAAAGACAAGAAGAATGAGATTTTTTTATGGGTCTACCTTTTCTTAGCTTTATTTGCTCTAGTTATAGTGTAATCTTTACCATTTGTATGGGAACAATGATTGCATAAATTTAAGGCTAGATCCACAAGAATGACGCAAGGGGCAAATCGACTAAGATTACCTTTCACTTTTGACTAACGGCTGCCTAAGCCAAGCATAGGATGGCTAACCACTGCTTTGTATTTAATGTTGGAGATCCAATCAGCCATAAATGATAAGATTTCCAACGTAGGTTCCCAAGATGTTGTTCAGGTGACAAGTCTGTTAGGTCGCGGAGGTAGATTGGTGAGCTATGAGCTCGTGGGTGTAAAGGCTAGATATCCTAAACCTCGGCAACGCATAGAAGGGAAATTCGTTCCTTAGGTCATTGGAACGGATTCCCACGTCTTTTGGTCGTCTGGTCGCTAGGTTGTTAAGTTGGGCGAGGCTCTCAGGGGCCTATTTCCAAGACCCCACAACTGTAGACCTTGGTTGACCTTTGACCTTTGTTGACATTTGCAACCCATTGGCTGCAAAATACCCCATCAAGGCCACTGTTCCTGGACCTCAGGGTTAGCAGTCTTGAAGTTATGCTGCCAATTTTCTTCTGAGATTTATTTTTCGCCTGAAGTTGGGCTCTTTGAATTTCAAAACGATTGGTATCGCATACTTTGCCACATGTCAATCATCTAATGGAATGACGTGTGCTCTTCCGATTTAATGGCAGTGATCATTATTTCAACCGATGCATTTTCGTTTCTTGATGTCACACACGCAGCAACCATCCTTTTACCTTCTTACTAGCCTATTTATACCCTTCTCTCCTTATTTTCTTTTCCCTTCACTTCTGTTTATTCTATAATCAACTTTCGAAGAGACTTCGGCTGCCAGTTTTTTAGGCTTTCCTTTTTCACGCCCGAAATGTCATCATAGTTTTCGAAGGCTTCGCGATACCCTTAGTGTAAAGGTAACTACTCTTCTTTCTATTGTTAGGGAATTCTTTTCGATTGGGATCCCTGATTAGCTTTTAGACTCTGTGGAGACATTGCGAAATGAAAGGTGGAGAGGGCTTCCTTTCGGAGAGAGGCGTAGAAGAAGGAATTATGGTGGATGTAGAAAGATCCACAGATAAGGAGGCGACGGGACCTACACCGAAGCCAGTGCCAGAGGTCCATTTCGAATGGACCGATGATGAGAGTGAGAGAGAGAGTGATGAAGCAGAAGTCAATTCCAGCGGGAGGCCTCCGGTGGTGGTGATTCGTGACAAATACCGGCCATGGGTTTGCAAACATATTCTTTCAAAGATGAAGGAGAGCGACTTGAATGCGCTACGACAAAACTATCGTGTTCTAGACCGTGTTGCACTCTAGGTCCCTTATAAAGAGGAGTGGGCTCATTGCCCCCCGAGAGGGTGTGTTGCAGTGAACACTAGGATGTTCAAGGCTGGTTTTCGTGTTCCACTTCCCTGACCCAGACTGTTAAAGTTTTGGAGAATCGCCTATTCTCAAATCACTCCCGCGAGCTGGAGGACCATTATTGGGATCTTTGCTCTCTGGCAGCATAAAGGCTGGGGATATCTGAGCCCTGAGGACTTTAACTCGTATCATGTACTGAGGACCTCGCCATCTGGAAAGGGATGGTTTCATGTAGTCGCTCGATCCAAGGCTGGGACCTTGAGTCTTTGGGGAAACCTGGTGAGAGGGTGTCTGAATCCGGGCCCAACTGGCAAGAGAGTTGGTTCTGAGTAGGGGTGAGTGGAGGAGCCCGCTGAGTCTAGGCGAGGAGGACATAAATGTCCCTATGAGATACATGGAATGGAATCGAGTAAGCATGCTTTCAATGAAGTTATTCTTGCGGCCCAATGAACTGACGTTTAACTGCATTTTCCTTTCTTATTAGGTGTTGAACAAGGTCAGCCATTAACTTCACTGTTTAAGGAGCAAGTAGAGATTGTTGCCCAGATTCCCGAACATCATCGTGACACGCGAAATTGACGGAAGAGGATTTTTTGGTTTGCATCGATCTGTCTGTTCCCAAGACCAAGCATATTTCTAGGGATTCTGACAACTGTAAGCGACTGCTTCCTTCATCAGCCTATCATTGCTTGTTTGATGACTCATTTTTTGTGAGACTTTTGCAACCTAACACTTAGCGCTCTTTTTAGGGAAAAAACATCTCTCCAAGGGCCAAACGCGGGCCGTTCGTGAAACTGAAAGGAAGAGAGCTGCATGGGAGAAGAATAGAGCTGCTCGTTATCAAGCCGAAGCGATGAGGACTGCTGCACAGCTCACTGAGGCATTAAGGGGATGGGAGGAGAAGAAAAAGATGAGGCAGGAGAGGGTTGCTAGAAAACGACCTATGACTATTGATGATATGGCCGTCTTTGAGCGACCCGTTAAATGGTGGTTGGCCATCCGGGAGAGTTCAACAGACTCGCCCCTGATAGCTTCTACGCCTCTCTTCGCCAGTTAGGAACGACCAGGCCAGAGGCCACTTGACTGGCTGTGTGAGGATCTTTTTTTCCTGTGGATCCAGCTTGCCTGGCCGAGCTGGAGAAGATTCATGGCAAAAAGCTAAAAGCACTGTTCAAGTTCAATTTGGCCAGGAAGCCGATTTCTGCTAGCATCTGGGGAAGGGCCAAGGTCATCATAGACGCTATGAACAAAATGGCACGGGGCTAGTCTAAGAAGTGGGAAGGCTTTGCTGCCAACTCTTTGATAGAGGAGCTCTTGCAGGCTAGCGCGGTGATACGAGCTCGGTCGGCAATTTTAAAGGAGCACGCTATGGCCCGTGTGGAGCACTTCGTTGGGGAGAAAGAGAAGCTCTCCATCTAGGCGACTGAGACCGTCAGGGCCAAGAAAGAGATGGAATTGGTTCTTATGGAGAAAGAGCACGATCTTCATGTTTCCGGAGGAGAATTAGCTTACCTACGGATCAAGCTAGAGGCCTGGAAGAAGAAATATGGCAATAAAGAGGTCGAACTATAAGCTTGCCCTGAGAGAGGCTAGGGTAGGGCTATCACCAGCGAACTCGTTGGTTATAATGAGGTGGTTGAGAGGTACAAGGCATTTAAGGAATACAAGAGCGCTAATGCCGGCCTCTATTATGAGACGGCTAAGGAGATCCTTGGGGAGGTCGCAAGGAAGCGCCCTCAATGTGACTTGGCCTTTCTCAAACAACAAGTTGCCAAGCTGAATAAGGATTGCGGCTATGTGAGCTCTGACGATGAAGATGATGTCAAGATCATCTCTCAGTCAGAGGCTCCTGTTCCTGCCGAAGAGGGTGTGAAGGCTACTGTTTCAGCTGGAGGGAATGTGGTTTAGGCCTCGGAGAGCCGTACCTAAAAGCTTTCTTTGTAACCCAGATCTTTTGTTATTTGTACTCTTAAATGAAGTAAAGAATTTGCTAAAACTGTTAGCTCATTTTGCTAAAACGATATTACCGTTGATAGCTCCTGTTTAACGAAGAGCTCGTCCTTACTTATGCCCGCTTGTGTCGAACCCCACACAAATTCTAGGCCAAGTACTAGGACGCCTCAACAAGAAGCTTGTTCTAGTCTCAGATCGCGTGTACATTGGCATAAATAATTGAGGATACGTCCAAGTGTGAGCCCGTCTGTCTGGCAATTCATTTTGGTTTGCTTCAGCTTGAACTTGTGGACAGCCTGCCTTCAAATGTTGCGTTGCATAGTAAATAGTTCGTACAAACCTTTGGTCGCAGAGCCTTTTGTTTGGGCGTAGAGTTGTGGGCTAGAAGCTTGTTTTAGACGTGCTCTTCCGATCTTGAGTAGGTAAGGCTAATTTTTTTAGATGAGTGTTAGGTCACTGGTAAGAAGCCTGTTCTAACCTAGGTTGCGGAATGTTTTACTCGAGTGTTAGGTTGCTAGTTAGAAGCTCGTTCCAACCTTAGTTGTGAAATCTTTTACTCGAGTGTTAGGTTGCTGGTTAGGAGCTTGTTCTGACCTTGTTTGTGAAACCTTTTACTCGAGTATTAGGTTGCTGGTTAGAAGCTTGTTCTAACCTTGGTTGCGAAACCTTTTACTCGACTGTTGTGGATTTGCCTTGTGTTCATACTGAGCCGGGTATCTCATAGGGAAAATAAGCATTTTGTCATTTTGGAATATCAACTGTTAATTGGTAAAAGCGCGGCTCTGAAATTTTTGGAGCTCCCGCCAGCGTGTGAATGACCTGGCAATTTACAAAAAATTGGAGACTATACAAAATTCAGAGTTGGTACACGACATCCGTAATTTTTCCCTTCCAAGGCGTCTACCTTTCATATATGTGTCAACTCTGTGTCTCCTGTGCATTCCTTACTCATCTTCGTACTTTTGACCGCTGTGCCAGGAGGAGTAATTTCCCTTTGAGGACACGATAAGGATTTTGCCCAGTCCTTCCTTTGGTTGGTCCTTGTCGTTATTGCTTTAGATAGCACATTGGTGAGGTCGCTGATCTGAGAGGTTGGTTTTCTGCGACTCTCGTTGTTTGAGCCCTTCTTAAGGTAGCAAGGGCCAAGCTTATTGAACCAGCCAGAAGAGCTCCAGTGGGTTATCGACTTTATTCCATCCATTTTGGGATTAAGCATGTGAACTTCTGATGGGGCAGTTGTGCCCTTAGCATAATCCAGTTTGCACTCTCGCTCTACCCGTTGGTCATTTTGTACAATGGCTGTCTCATAGCAGGTAGGGAATTTCATGATGTAGTAATAGATTGAAGTTACAGCCCTGAGCTCATATAAGATTGGGTGCCCCAGAATGGCGTTGTGGTTGGAAGGCACATCTACAATGATGAAATCTACCATTATCCTTATTTTGCAAGACTCATCACCTAATTCCACGAGGAGTGCAATCTGACCCTTTGCTTCCACATAATCCTCGGTAAAACCCTGGAATCTGGTCCGTAAGGCCTCATGCTCTTCTGGTGTATTTTCATCTACTGGAAAGTTCGCTAGTAGATGATGTTAACAGAGCTTCCATTGTCCACCAAGGTCTTGTCGATATTAACACGTGAAACTGACATAGTGATGACCAAGGCATCTGCGTGAGGGTGAAACATGCCGTAGGCATCTTCATTACAAAAGGAGAACGAGCTGGTTCAAGAGACGGGAGGTTTTGTCGTGAGCAGGTAATAGCAATTCTAGGCTTCTCTATGAGACCTCGCCTTTATCTCTTGGAACCCTCTATGCCGTGGTTTCAGCCAACGAGTACACGGATTTCGGCTGCAGATCGGTTCCATAGGACTTGGTCATTGAGGTCCTCGTGGGGACAAGCTTGACGGTTTTGCCCTTGGTGATTTGCCACGTATTCGCTTAGGTATCCTCATTCGATTAGCTTTTCGATCTCCTGCTTGAGGTGCCTGCATTCGTCCGTGTGATGACCCACTCTCTTATGGTACTTGCAGTATTTGGTTGGTCAGCATCATTCAATGATTTCTTTATAGGCCTTGCTTTGGGCAAGATTGGGTCGTTCTACAAGACGTTGAAGATGTGTTCAACGGAAACGTTGAGTTTGGTAAAGGTTTTAGCCGAGCTGGGTGGCTTCTCATTTCGTCGTAGGTCTTTTTTTATTTTCTGATATTTTTTATCATCTTTCAGAGGCTTTTCAGACCTCAAACTCCATTCAATGGCCTCCTCTGCGCTTAAGTATTTCTCGACTCTCCTCAGTAGTTCCCTATAGGTACTTGCGGGGTCTTCGGCATGTCCCACCAAAAACGGGTATCCTTGTAAAGGCCCGACTTGACAGCTATCAAAAATGATTCACCTATTACCTTTTTCATAGTCATGACCTATCTATTGAAGCGGTCTAGGTAGCTCTTAAGAGGTTCAACCTTTCCCTGCTTGATCGTGTCACGCCTCCGCTAATTTTACCATATTTTCGAATATCTTATATTGGTTAACAAATTCCGCAGAGAAAGCTTCAATAAATATAGCGGGAACGGGACGTACAAAATAAACAAATTACTTTTGGCTTGATAAAGCTAATTACATAAACTAATAAGTTCTTTTAAAGAATCATTGGAACTTGGTTTCTCGATAAAATACCAAGAACTCAACAAGTTATATTAATATGTATTTTTCATTGATTGCCAAAAGGAGAAAAATTAATCTTTCAAGACAAATTATTGGAAAGCCATTATACTAGAATGTAAGTTGCCAATATTATATAAAATTAGAAATACATTTATAGAGAGGTGAGCATATTTGTTAATATAAATGGTATTAAATTCATAATATTTTCAAAGACAGGTAGTAACTACATGCAAAACTCGACTCCCTTCGCGAGCATGTTCCAACCTATGGATTGCCTTGCTTTTCAAATGTCATATATTCAATCATCTACAAAACTGTAGAAAGAAGGGAATGAGTACGAAGTACTCAGTGAGTAACAAGACCCTTTGATTCACCTTCTATTTGAAAGATTTATTTTGAAGAAAACCATTCAATGTACAAAGCTTTTCAATGCACAAATGGGCCCTTATCACTAGTTAAACTACTACCCGTGGTGCACGTGAAAGTCATATCAATTCAATCAATTCAATCATGGCCATGTACAATTAAGTGGATCCATAATGAACTCCAGTTGACCCCTACCGGAATTCCAATTCAAAGAAAACACCACACTAATCTTCCCTATCTCAGGATCATTGAATAGGTCATAGTGTAGGAAACAATTCAAAGAAATTCAATACAAAACGGGTAGAGCAACTAGTGATTCAAATGCAATAAATCAATCTTTTTTTTCAAGGCATTAAATCCATGTTTGTCTCATGGAATACTTCAATTAAAATCGTACTTATCATATCAAAACATCTTAAATGAAAAAAGAGAATCAAAGCATTAGTTACTCACATCAAATATTCTTCAAATAACCTCAAGTAGAAAGTATTATTAAGGCCTTGATATTGCTCAATTAAAGCTAAGTTTTCGAGTTAGGATCTATCTATATATGACAAGCACTCTTTTTCAAGTGTAAAACTAGGTGTTTGATAGGGTTTTAGGGTTGATTTCTTCCCTCCAATAGCTTTGGACGAATTTTGGGGTTTTGGGAGAGAAATGGAATGGTTTGGGGCTTTTGGGAAGTTTGAGGACCTTTAAGCCCTTTATATAATAGTTAGGATTAAGTTGTTTTTAATAAACTTCGAGTTCCGCCAGCCACACTGTGACACGCGGCGCCATGAGCACCATACATTTGACAACAAATTGTCTGAGAAGTCCTTCCAATTTGCATTATCTTTCAATTAAGTCACCGTACTTTAGTTTATGTCAATTAAGGACAAAATTCTTTCTCTAGTGTCCATTGAGTAATAATCTTTTAATCTTCTAATACAATTCAATAAATCTCACAATGATATTCAAGTAATTCTTGTGACATTTCAAACGGTTATTTGATCATTGTCAAAATAACGTTTACATTATCAATAGCAAACTCATGTGGTTATACAATATAACCATTACATTGTCAATAGCGTGGTTAATTCATAATTATCTATATATTGTCAGTCATTATCAATACAATGTCACAGTTACTTTCTAATTTCAAATTCATTGTCCAAATATCGATCATGTTACCAATGATCATGTTCTAATTCTTGACATTTAGGTGCACAACATCCTTGCAATACTTCAAATACGATTACATTGTTACATTTCAATTTTAGTCGTTCAATTGAGTGGCAACTCTCAATTATGCAATTTGATACAATTATATTATCATATTCTTTTTCCTGGTATTCATTCGAATGACAAGTCTTGTAATTTTACATTGATGCAATTCAATTCGATTACTTTGTCATGATCCTATAACCTTTCAATTAATGCAAATACAAAAACTCTTTCATCATTATCAAAATGACGATTATATTGCATAATTTGTTTATGAGATTTTGCGGGATGTTACAGATGGTCCCTAACATCTCCTTGGGGGATGTCCTGGCTTTTGATCCTATGAATTGCGATGCGAATTCAAAAGAGAGCTACTCCCAACTTTGCACGGTTCTTGGGGCCAGGTTGCCATACCAGGTTTGTGCATTCCCTTTCCGAGTAAGTGCGAAGGCCTTACACATGATAGCTCCCATTGGTTTCTAGAGCTCCATCCAAGATACGTATCGTTGGATGTGAGCAACTGGGTCCGACACGCCACAGTAAGTTCCTATCTGGTAGAGTTTCATTCTGGACGTTTTAACGGCCTCTCAAATTGAGAGATCGAAAAGAGATGGTCTCCCCTACAGATTGTCAGCTCCCTTTACCTTCAGTTGTCTTTGCTCAAGGTTGTTTAATCATTTTCTTAGCTCATCCAGCTCGTGGATCTACTAAGGGACTGGTTGCTGGCTTCGAGAGGTCCTTGGAGGCGAGCTTGATTTAGATCGGAAGAGCACACGTCGGCGTTGGAATTCTCCTACTCTGCCTACGTTTGCTCGGTTGCTGGGGTTCGGCAACCTGGGTTGTCTAGGTCCTCACTGCGGAGGGGGCCCTAGCCCTAGCCTCGTAAACACACTACTTCCAACCGCATTTCTGGAGGGAACCAGTGTGGCCTCGCCGTGAGAAGCTGGCTAGCCGGAGTTTTGCGTTGAGGTGAAGCTCAACCTCCTTCTAACAGGTTTCCTCAGAGAATTTACTCTTGTTGGCGATCTTTCCACATTTTCTGCACACCAAGATGAGTTATCATGGGAGAACCCTACCGGTTGTTGTTGGGACATTGGTAGGTTACACTGTTGCAACTGCTGCACTTCTTCGACGAGGGCTTCCACTTGCCGCCCCGTGGCCACCGGCGGCCGTGAAGGACCGGCATTGGCTGTGCCTCGGTTCCTTTGAAACCCGGGAGGCAACCAGCATCACTGCTTCGTGTTCTTTGGCTTCCAAAACATTTTCCACTCATTTCCTTTCGATGGGAGTTTTTTTTTTTTTTTACAAAGATTTTTGTAGAGTTTTTCACAGACGACGCCAATTTATTGATATCAAATTCAGCCTTCGACTCAACAAGCAAGATTTGTATTTGTAGGAAATTTGTATTTGGATCGACTTGTGTAGTTAATGTGTAAAGGCAAGGAATGTTTGCAATAAATGGGAGATATTAAATGTGCCAAAGACAAGAAAAATGAGATTTTTTAATGGGTCTCCCTTTTTCTCAACTTCATTTGCTCTATTTATGAATTTAATGCTGGGACTCACAAGAATGACGCAAGGGTCAAATCGACTGAGATTACACTTCACTTTTGACTGATGGCTGCCTAAACCATGCATGGGATGGGTAACGACTGCTTCACATTTAATATTGGAGTCCAATCAGTCATAAATGATAAGATTTCCCATGTGGGTTCCCAAGATGTTGTTTAGGTGACAAGTCTGTTAGGTTGCGGAGGTAGATTGGGGAGCTATAAGCTCATGGTCGTAGAGGCTAGACGTCCCCTGGCAACGCATAGAAGAGAGATTCGTTCCTTAGGTCGCTGGTCACTAGATCGTTAAGTTGGACGAGACTCTCGGGG
>CAVNYN010279121.1:0-15660 GCA_963692815.1 Nyctanthes arbor-tristis | reverse complement strand
TTTTCATAAAATTGTGTTTTGAGTTTGATTATTGCAATTTTAATTTTTCAAGTGACAATTCAATTCTCAATTCCCTTGCATAATCAGTGGTCAAGGTGCACAACTCAGTGAAATCACTAAGACGCTCTCTGCCTCTCATGAACCCTAGACGCTCTCTGCCTCTCACTCAACTGCACAGTTGCCGGTCTTCTACTCCACTGCTGGTGCCGCTGTCCTACGACGTTGCTAAGTGATGCTGCCGCCTATCGGGTTTGTTGCTGCCGTTCTCCTCATGCCCGCCGTCCACTAGATCTGTTGGTGTCACCTGCCCTTCTTCTCAAATTTTCCATTCTCAAATGAGTATAGGATACAAGAAGATTAGAAGACTAGGGTTTTTTGTGTTTGAGTCCAATATATGCAAAGAAATTTGGGCCGATCGCTAATTTTGGGTTGCACTTTAAATTTTTTTTAATTTTGGGCTGATAGCAGGCCCAAAACCGCCAAACCAACTCAACCCGAGTTGACTCGGGCTAAGTCAGGTTTAGGAACCGAGTCAGATCGGCTCGGCTCCTAAATTTAGAACCTGATTTTCTGTTGGGTTGGGTCTTCCCGATTGACCCGATGCCCAGCCTTAGCCTTAATGCTTCTGTTCGCTAGCTTTCTTTATGTACATTTTCATATGCACGTTAGATTCTTTGTTGAAGAAGGGAACAACGAGAATTTATGGCCCCACATTTGAAATTCTATTCAATTAAATCATGCTTTTTTTTTTTTAAAAAAAAATAAGATGGCATATTGTTCATGTATAATTTTATATTTTTACTTTGCGTCACAACTTGTTAAAATAATGATCAAGAATATGTACATTTATGTTTGCACAAAAAAAAAAAAAAGTTTGGACATGTACATTTACTTTGCATGACATGACATTAATGAATACAATCTCATTAATACGGCCGGTGCCTCACACGTGTCTTGTGACTAGTTATACAAAAAAAGTGGCAACAATAACCTAAGTTTCATAACTAGTCACATTTTTTTGTTAAATTGTTGGCTTTGCATCTATAAATTTGCTGCCGTTAATGTTGCCCACCTGTTGGTCATTTTCTTTTATTTTAAGTTATTTCACTTGGGGTAACCCCAACCCCACTCCCACCCCCACCAAAAAAAAAAAACAAAAAAAAAACGATAGACATTTTGCAAGCCTCGTCTCTTTGATAGGATAGCTAATGCCCGTGAAAAAAGTGTTTGAATGGGCACTTTTATCCTCATTCCTAGGCTAGATAGCGATTTTTATATTCTTGGCTTAACAAACGTTTTGAATTTATTCCTGCATGAACCACAAGTTGCTTTTTTTTTTAAAAAAGCATAACTTGCATGGAAATCATGTCATTTATGCAAGCAAGATAGATTCTCACGTTTTTTCGAAAACTGTGTCAGTGCAACTACCTAATTTTTGGTGATTATAAATAGGTCCTCATTTGTAACATATCTCATTCTTAGCTCAAATAGTGTATATTATTCCACATTAGCACATTCATATTTTGCCCAAAACGATATTCTGCATACATTTTGCTACCATCTCGGGTCTTGAAAAAAAAGAGTAGTTTCAAACCAAGTCGTCTTCATACAAGTTTGTAAGTTTATTAGTGTTATTCTCTTGAATGAATTTTAAAATTTTGTTTTTTAAAATACATATATGCTACATTGTTTTTCATTGTTAATGAATATTTTATGCAAGAAAAATTCTGTTGAACACAAATATGTTAATGCATGCCTCTAATCTTTGTTACTATTTGTTCTTGGTTAGCTAGCTTTTCGTTCCATATTATGTTATTTTGTTCAAAAAAGGTCATTTTTTAGTAGATTTACAATATTCCTATAGAAAAAACAAGCAATTTCATAAGTCATGTTGTCATAATGAAATTGGTATGTGCCATTGGGAAAATTTTCAGTTACTCCACAATTACTCTATTATAGTACTTCAAACAAATGAAAAACCCACACGTGGGTTCTTAGGCCTCATTTTTGGGACCTTTAAATGTATGTGTGAGTTAGTTATTGGTCTGGGTACTTTTAGACTACCGGATATGTTCTCGTGCCATTGCCAGCACATAACCTCCAAATTAAGAACTTTCAAAATTACAATTACTTCTCTAGTTCTTGGAATAATGGAATTATTCCTAACTTTATTTCACAGGATTCTTCGAACTTTAATTGTGTGGATTCCACCGCCGGAATTAAAGTGGGGTAAAAAAGGACAACAATCTTTGAACAATCATCTACTACTTTGCACTTCTTCTGGCCATGCCGGAGATAAATTGTAATTTTGGCAGCGTATTATTATGAACTTAAAATATTTTTATGGACACTATAAATTTTTCAAAGATTAATAATGTATGATTTGAATTTATTCTTGAATGCGCATTACTTGCATTTAAATCCTATCATTTAAACCAGCTACTACTTTACATTCCTGTACGGGAAAAATGCAATTTCTTAATTCATATTATTATCATAATGAAATATAGGTCCGTGCCATTGGCACCACATAACCCCCAAACAATTTTCGTAATTATATACACTTAGGTGCCTCATAACACTGTCCGCTTCCCGGGCTGGGCGAAAAAAAAAATTTGAGTAACAATTCTACTTCTAACATTGCTTATACATGTATGAGGATGTGATACACTTAATATTCAGTTGCATATATACTAAAATAATTAATCAACTACCCTTTTATTAACGGGAAGGGTTAAATAAGTGCACAAATAAATGTATTCAAGGAATCCTAACTGTAACAAAAGAAATAAGAATCTCTTCCATTTCTACCAACATCATATTAGAGTATTTGACAACTTATCCAGATTATAATCTGTCATACGGCATCATTTCATTGGTTTCATTTTTTTGAAAAAGTCAAAAAGTAAAGTCAAGCCTCAATTGTTTACTTTTTACAAAAAAACAACTAATAAAATGATGTCACGTCACATATTATAATTCAGATTATAACCTAACTCTTCACCAAACACTCTCTAGACCACTTCAATCATTAGCAAGTGTGTACTCTTATTAATTTGGAGAAGGGTAAGTTTCACATATCATTTTTAACCTTTACACTTAGAATCGCCTGGGTCCTTAACCTTTTTTTAGCACGCTGAGTCCTCAATCTTTCATAAATACGGGCAAAAGGTCCATATTGACGGAATTTATCTAAAATTCCGTTAAGTGTTGACAAAATTACCTTTACACTCTTATCCTCTAAATTAAAAAAAATTTAAAAATCAAAAAAATTTAAAAAAGAAAAAGGAAAAACAAAAGAAAAAAAAATTGAGGGAGGAGGGGGTCTTTCACTACCGAAACGACAGCTCTTGACTGTCGGGAATGGTAGTGTTTGCTGCCATTCTGGCAGCTTACAATTGGGGGGGGGGGGAGCTCTCCCCCAATTGTTCTGCCGGAAATGGCAGAGAAAATTGGCTTCCCCAATTGTTCTAGATCGGAAGAGCACAATGGGGGGAGCTCCCCCCATTGTGAGCTGTTGGAATGGCAGCAAACACTGCCATTCCTGACAGTCAAGAGCTGCCGTTCCAACAATGAAGTTCACAACCGGAAACGGCAGTGAAAGACCCTCTCTTCGTTTTTTTTCTTTTTGTTTTTCCTTTTTTGTTTTTAATTTTTTTTGATTTTTAAATTCTTTTTTTTTTAAATTTAGAGGATAAGGGTATAAAGGTAATTTTTTCAACCACTTAACGAAATTTTGGATGAATTTCATCACAAGGACCTTTTGCGCGCATTTATGAAAGGCTGAGGACCTAGCGCGCTAAACAAAGGTCAGGGACCTAGGACATTATAAGTGTAAAGGTTGGGGACGATACGTGAAATTTACCCTTTGGAGAATACTAGTTTTCTGGCAATGACGGTACCGTCCTCTATGCATGCCACGTGGTATTTCCTACACTACAGCACTACCTTTCATTTCATCATCCTATTTTGCCTCTTCCATTATATTACTGTAATTTTTTTGTTGATTCTCGTAAAATAACAGCACAGGGTGGAAAATGGATGCTCTGGTTAGTTCCACCGTTCAGGTTATACATGACAAGTTGCTTGCAATTGGCAGTGAGGATTTCAATCTCCTGAGGGGTTTCAAACAAGACTTGAGAAACTTCACAGACACGCTGCAAATGATGAAGCAAGTGTTGGAAAATGTTGAGAAGCGCCAAGTGACCGACGGAGCTGTCCGGCTCTGGCTCAAAAAACTTGAAGATGCTGCCTATGATGCTGACAATGTTCTGGATGAGATCACATATGAAAATTTACGTCGTGCCATTGATAGGTGAAACCAGAGTAACAAGCCAATTGCCTTGGGATGCTTTTTAAGCATATCTTCTTACGCCCATTTATTGGCATTTCGATGGAAAAAAGCTCACAGAATCAGGGAGATCAATCTCAACTTGAAGAGGATCAACTCTAAAGCAGATGGCTATCGCCTAAACAGAGTTGCAGATTATCCTCTGTCCCTGGCTCCTGTCCCGGGACTGTCGCCACTGTAACTCTCGATCCAATTTTTATTGGACGAGATACTGAACTGGAAGGTTTAGTGAAGCAGATAACCGGTCCCCTCAATGAGGTTTTCTTGGTCCTCCCCATTGTTGGGATGGGGGGGCATTGGCAAAACAACTTTAGCTCGCCGCATCTACAATCACCCCGACACAGAAATATTTTGATGAAAGAATTTGGCTATGTGTGTCAGAAAATTTTGATGCTACGAACCTCTTTAAAAGGTTGATGGAATTGTTAAAAGTTACTACTCATGGATATAGCAAGCAAGCTATCTTGGAAAAGATTCAAGAGAAACTGAAAAACAGAAGATACTTGCTCGTTCTGGATGACTTGTGGAATGAAAAACAACAAG
This sequence comes from Nyctanthes arbor-tristis, assembly GCA_963692815.1. Lineage (NCBI taxonomy): Eukaryota > Viridiplantae > Streptophyta > Magnoliopsida > Lamiales > Oleaceae > Nyctanthes > Nyctanthes arbor-tristis. The sequence continues at coordinate 10,766 of CAVNYN010279121.1, read as the reverse complement.
AATTGAATGATTTGAATGATTTGGCTGTGTGTCAGAAATTTCAACGCTATGAACCTCTTTCAAAGGATGATGGAGTTGTTAGAAGTAACTACTGAGGGACATAGCAAGCAAGCTATCTTGGAAAAGATTCAAGAGAAGTTGAAAAATAAAAAATACTTGCTTGTTCTTGACGACTTGTGGAATGAAGAACGGCGAGACTTGAATGATTTGACAAATACTCCTTGTGGAGTCAGCTCGAGTAAAGGAAATGTCGTCATTGTTACCACACGCAGCAAAAAAGTGGGCGAGATTGTCAACCCATATAATCAGAATAGCTTGGGAAAATTATCTGATTGTGAGTGCTGGTCCATAATCCAGGCAGAGTTGTACCAGAGGACTTCCAAACCGTTGGGAGGGAGATTGCAATCAAATGCAAAGGTTCGCCGTTAGCAGCCAAAATGTTGGGTGGAGTTTTAGGAGGGAAGGATATCAATGAATGGGAGTTAATTAAAGACAAAGGGCTCTCAAATCTTGAAGAAAATGAGAATAGTGTGATGCAAGTCCTAAAGATAAGTTTTGACCGTTTACCTTCTTCGGCACTAAAAAAATGCTTTGCCTATTGTTCAATATTTCCCAAGGATACAGAAATACAAAGAGTACAGTTGATTCAAATGTGGATGGCGGAAGGGTTTCTTTGCGATAATCCAGGAACCAATATGGAGACTTTGGGCGATGAATTTTTCAACATTCTACTGCAAAGTTCCTTTTTGCAAGAGCCCGGATGGAACAAGTATGGCAGAATCAAATGGTGCAAGATGTATGATCTTGTGCACGATCTAGCATGTGATGTTTCAAAATCAAAAAGTTTCAGTATTCTTGAGAATCAAACTGAAGAGGACGTTCCGCAGGGAATTAGGTACCTAGCAATACTTGAAAGACAAGAAGCAGTGGAGATCACAAAAGAGAAAACCAGCTACATACGCTCATTGGTTTTAGGAAACAAGGCATGGTGCAAAAATCTACCTGATTTTAACCACTTGCATACCCTAATTCTTAAATGGGACAGTAAAGTGGCTAATTCCGTGTCTGTAATCGGCCATTTGATACATTTAAGACTTCTAACTTTATCTGGTATTTCTCGCTACGCACAGAGATCTAATCCTGACTATTTGAGCGCTTTGCCAGATTCGTTTTGCAAGCTTTACAATTTGCAAACTTTGAATGTTATGGGATGCCTCCTCTAACAACTTTCAGAAACGCTACATGACTTGGTTAGTTTGAGGCATCTCCATTTTTACACTAACAAAACTGATTTTCCCATGCCACCTCAAATTGGAAGGTTGTCTTGTCTCCAGAGCTTACCATTTTTTAATGTAAGCAACATGGAAGGTTGTCGAATAGACGAGTGGGGATATCTGAAGAATCTTGGAGGCACACTAGAGATACGTAATCTCAAATTGGTGAATGACAAAGCAGAAGCTGAAAAGGCCGATTTGGGTGGAAAGTCAAATATATACAAAGTTGAGGTTTCGTAGGGGTACACCAAATGAGGAAGGCAATGCCACCGATGAGAACGTACTGGATGGCCTCCAACCTCACAGATCTGAAGAGCATAAACATCACAGGATTTAGAGGTAACAAATTTCCATTGTGGACTATGAAGATGTCGAAACTTGATAACTTAATCAAGATTGAGTTTGTAGATTGTCAAAACTGTGAACAAGTCCCAACGCTTGGCCACTTCCCACTCCTTAACTATCTAAGATTAGAAAGTTTGGGGACCATAAGATCAATAGGGAAATCATTTTATGGTCAATAACTGCAGGCAAGAGCATCATTCCCGTCACTCAAAGAATTGACAATTTCTGGATTAGATAATCTAATAGAGTGGGCAGATGGAGATGAAGAATTAGAAACCAACATAGTTCAGAAACAGCAGCAGCGGGATGTATTTCCTTGCCTTGAACATTTGACCATTACTTCTTGCATGAAATTGAGGACTGCTCCAACTCCTTTCCCTGGCCTCAAAGTTTTGCGCTTGATTTACCTGGGAAGTGGTTCACCAGTGGAGAAAATCCTATCAAGCAACACTTCAGCTTGTCTGGAAGTCATCGATATCAATTTAGTATTGGAGCTCACTTGCCTTCCTGATGATCTGTTTTGCAAAAACAAAAATCTCAAACTGTTGTATTTAATGGGCTGTTCCCAGTTGGTTCATATTGTTCCCAGTTTTCAGGGTGGCGATGGGGCTTCTCTCAAGATCCTGGCAATCAGTGAGTGTGATGAATTGAGGCAATTACCAGATGATCTACACAATCTCGTGTCTCTTGAGGAATTGCATATAGAAAACTGTAGAAATCTGGAATTAATTCCCCATCCAAGCAGCGGCAATGGAATAAAAGGCCTGTCTTCCCTCGTAGGCGTTGGAATTTCTAACTGTGATAGGCTGAGTAGCGTGCCAAGCGGGATGCTCGACGAATCATGTACATTTCTACAGAGATTATCTGTGAGTGGGTGCAAGAACCTAACATCCTTTCCTAAATTGAGGGGTCTGAAGGGATGCTTTAAGAGCTTAAGAATTTTGAACATCCAGTTCTCAAATTCAGTGGAGTTCACTTCATATCAAGACATCCTCGACGGCATCCATCACTTCAAATCTCTTCAAGTATTACACTTGCACGGTAGGACGGATTGGGTCTCACTTCCAATGCACCGACTTCAGAATCTCACTTCCCTGCAACACATGTGGATACAGGGTTTTGGAATTGAAGCATTGCCTGATTGGTTTGGGAATTTGTCATCTCTCGAAACATTAGAGGTACAGGATTGCCAAAAGCTCAAACATTTGCCCTCTAAAGAAGTTATGGAACGACTCACCAAATTAAAAACAGTAATTACCATCAATTGTCTGCTGCTGCAAGAAAGGACGCCCAGTGTCGATCATTATTATTAAACATTTTACCTCTAAAGAAGCTAGTCCCATTCACCCGCCATATGTCTGACGTGTTACACCGCGAGACGTATGATGTGACTGCTTTAATTAGGACAACCCACAGAGTAATTACATTTGATTGTCTATTGCAATTAAAGGTGATCTTTTTCTTCTTTGTTTTCTTTTATTATTATTATTATTATTTATTTATTTATTTATTTATTTTGTGTGTGTGTGTTAGTGGTTTTTTTTTTTTTTTTGGTTTGTGTTTTGGGGGGGGGGCGGGGCGGTTTGGGTTTGGTGGTGGAGGTGGAATATACAAGCCTTACTTGGGATGGGATCTAATCTAGTTCTTTTTTTTTTCCTCAATTGTTCAATGAAATGACAATTCTTCATTCTTAAACATGTAATCTAATGTTGGGAAATATACCACTTTTCCCCTTCAAATTCAAGTAGACAAGCAATGAAAACAAAAAATAAAACGAGCACATGTTATTTTTTCGGATATTATTTAGCAAGATACTATGCTTTTATATATTTTATATCTAATGTGTACTTTTTTTTTTTTTTTTTTGGGACGGAATACATGTTAGTATGATATATGTGAAGAATATCATCACTAACTTCAAAGGAATTCCCTAGAATTTTGTGGACAAATTTGGGCAGCCATTTTCTTGAAGAATCTAGAGCATAAAAGTTGCACCATGCAATTTGCAAAATATATATATATATATAGAGGGCCAGCAAGAAGAATAAAGAAAATGCAGAGACATTTTGGAATAATCTGGAGGAAACGAGGCTGCTGGCATCACCGACCATTGGTGCCTCTATATATACCCATTAACGTTTCCATTTGTTGAGTGAGAGAGAGAATTGGTGCTTGCACGAGTGGAGAGAAAATGGGCGTGAGAATGAATTGAATAAAGAAGAATTAGGGTTGAAAAAGAATCTCGACGCACAGAAACGAAAGGAAAGGTTTTAGAGAGAGAGAGAGAGGAATCTATTGTATTGACTTAATGAGAAAATAATTACAATGCCCCTATTTATACTGAGTACCAACATGTACAAAGACAGAACCATACAAAAGTGTAACTTTACAAATAGAAAATACAAAGCACGTTTTCAGCTAATATACTATTCAACAACCTCCCTCAAGTGAAACTCGGGTGAAACTGAAGTGAACTTGCCACTGAGAATACTAAAGGAGAAGATAGGTAAAGCCTTTGTTAGCACATCAGCAATCTAATCAGCAGCTAGAATATAACAGACTTCGAAGTCCTTAGCCAAGACTTTTTCTCGCACCAAATGAATATCAAGTTCAATATGCTTGGTCCGTTGATGAAAGACTGGATTGGCAGCCAAAGCAGCAACACTATGACTGGACACTGTGAAATATCATAACCAAGTTCCTGCAGTAAACTTTTTAACCAAATGATGTCGGTAGCAGATTGGGCTAATGCTCTATATTCAGATTCAGCACTAGACATGGCTACTGCCTTTTGTTTTCTGGAGCTCCATTGTATCAAATTATCACCAAGAAACACACAACAACCAGAAGTGGACCTCTATCATATATACAACTGGCCCAATCAGCATTAGAAAAAGCAACTAAAGACAATTGAGATGCAGGCTTAAAATGAATGCCAATTGTAGAACTGTTCTTAAGATATGTCAGAACCCTTTTGCAAGCTTGCCAATGAGCTTGAGTAGGAGCATGTAAAAACTGACTCAACTTATTAACGGCAAAGGCAATATCTGACCTTGTCATAGTTAGGCACTGAAGAGCTCCAATCACAGACCTATACTGAGTAGGAGAATCAAGCAAAGGACTATCATGTAAATATAACTTCTGTCCACTACACATGGGTGTGTTACTAGTTGTGTGCACCCACCCACTAAACAATGTTTTGCCCATTGTTCGATATTTCCCAAGGATACAGAGATACAGAGAACAGAGTTGATTTAAATGTGGATGGCCGAAGGATTTCTTCAGGATGGTCCAGGAACTGACATGAAGACATTGGGTAATAAAATTTTCAACGTTCTGTTGCAAAATGCTTTCTTGCAAGAGCACAGAAGGAACAAGTATGAAGTAATCAAATGGTGCAAGATGCATGATCTCGTGCATGATCTAGCATGTGCCATTTCAAAATCAAAAAGCTTTAGCATTGCTGATGATGGCATTGGAGATGATATTCCGCTAGGAATTAGGTACCTTGCAGTACTTAGAAAAGAGAAGGCAGTGGCGATCACAAAAGAGAAAGCAAGTTTTGTACGCACATTGGTTTTAGGAAATGATGCCCGGTGCAAAAATTTACAAGATTTCAAGCACTTGCATACCCTAATTCGTAAATGGTACGGCAACATAGGTGATTCACTTTCTGCAATTGGCCAGTTGATACATTTAAGACTTCTCAATTTATCAGATGTTTCTCCCAGTGATGTTCAGGCTTTTTGACCTAATGATTCTCGCATCAAAAGTTTTCGAGACAGTGATTATTTGGTTTATCCCATTACCATTTCTCGCATCACAAGGTTGCCAGATTGTTTCTGCAAGTTTTACAACTTGCAAACTTTGAAAGTTAGGAAATGCTTACTCAAACAGCTTCCAGAAAAGCTACATGAGTTGATTAGTTTGAGGCATCTTTATTTTGGCGGTGACAAAGATTTTCCGATGCCTTCTCACATTCAAAGGTTGTCATATCTCCGGACATTACCATTTTTTAATGTGGGCAACAAGGAAGGCTGTCAGATAGAAGAGTTGGGATATTTGAAGAATCTTGGAGGCAAACTAGAGATACGCAATCTCCAACTAGAAGAAAACAAAGGAGCAGCTGAGAAGGCCGATTTGGGCAGAAAGCCAAATATATACAAGTTGAGGTTTTGTTGGAGTGCACAAGATGAGGAAGGCAATTTGAATGATGAGAACGTACTAGATGGCCTCCAACCTCACCCAAATTTGAGGGGTTTGGTATTCTGAGTAGCGTTCCAAGTGGAATGCTCGACGAATCATGCAAGTCGCTAGTGGAAATATTGGTGGCTGAGTGCAAGAACCTGACTTGTTTTCCTAAACTGAGTGGTTTGAAGGGATGCTTTAAGAGCTTAAGATCTTTGCATATCGAGATTTCCTCAAATTCACTGGAGTTCACTTCATATGAAGACATCCTGGACGGCATTGATCACTTCAAATCACTTAATTCATTACAATTAAATGGTCGGACGGATTGGGTCTCACTGCCAGTGCCACACCAACTGCAGAATCTCACTTCCCTACAAGGAATATTGATAAAGGATTTTGGAATCAAAGCACTGCCTGATTGGTTTGGGAATTTGGCATCTCTCCAAAGATTATGGGTACAGGATTGCCAAAAGCTCAAGCGTTTGCCCTCTAAAGAAGCTATGGAACGACTCACCAAATTAGAAAGAGTGTCTACTTTCCGATGCCCACAGTTGCAAGACAAGTGGCACAAAGTTGAGCACCGACATTTGGGTTGAAAATAAGGGTAGTCATACACGTCCCACGAGATTTTGCAACTGGAATTTCGACCGTGAGCCTACATTGTCTGAGCATACTCCAACGATGGGAAACCCACATCTGGCAGCCGGCAACCTCCTAGAGTATGGAATCTAGTAAGTTTTTTTGCGTATTTCATCTTTGATTTCTTGCATCTTTCGTCTTCAAGGCTGCAAAATAATTTTTCTGTTGCAACAAAAATATTTTGCCTAACTTGACGTCGTTGAGATGGATTTCGCTGGTGGACTGCTAAAACTTAGAAATGACATTCCATTGTCATGAGATGTGTACTGGTAGTTGTAAATAAATCTATGCTTGTCTACTACATTTTCTCTAATCGATGGACTAATACTCCACTAACCACTAATCAGCATCACTTCTTAGAAACATGATACTTTTACGTTTTCTGATGTAAACTGCAATCTGGAAAATGACATCTCTGGATTTGCCTAAGTCATTAAATTTATTGCTTACAGCAGCTAATGTCTTAATGACTCTGTTTTTCAGAAATTTAGGGAGGTTTTTGTTAAACATTAATTTATTTTTTAAACCAGTATGTTCCCATACATTATACCAAGTTTGTTGATATCTGATATATCTGCAAATATGCTGGAGTGCTCAGGCTTGTAAAGAAAAATAAATTCTTTTGTACATTCCACAGTATGTATAAGATTGTAAACCGGCTTAAAAGAATTTATTACTATATATTGATAGACGGAAACTTACCACAAAGTGAAGTGGTGGCTCGTTTCAGCAAGCAAAAATATAAATTCTCGTTTTTGCAGTAGATGATCACGAATCCTTGTTTGAAGTTTGAACTTGCTGGATTACAGAGATGATATGTATTTTAATAATCAGTAGTATTTTGTTTAAATTGTTCATTTTTCTTTTTCTTTTTTTGTTTCTTTGCGGTAAGTGGATGACTTGGCCAACCATGCTTGATTCGCTGTTGTTGTTATTGTTGTTGTTTGGAGCAAAACTCACTATCATTAATGGCCAATGGGCTGTTAGTTCTTGCTTTATTGTTTCGTTTATTGGAAATCTCTTGGAATTTTTTTAGTGCAATCCTTTGACCATCCTGCAAGATCATTTTATGGGCACGGGAGATTAAGCCATATATGATGGGGGGACGTATTGAATTTCTGCAGGGCTCCAAGGATTTTAGATAATGGCAATAGCAGCAGTTGGGAGCAATCTGATAACATATGTGATAAATGAGATGCATTTTCCATTGTCAAAGTCTGCAAACATAGTATAAGTCACTTTACTCTTGTTTTTCAGTTCACCTTGTTGTAAGTATCATGTAGAGATTATGTGATCTCCATTTTTTTTTTTTTTTAAATTTAGTTATTTTAAATCGTCTCAAAGAGAAGATTTCTTTGGTTTTTTTGTGCGGTTCAGTGGTACTGTGAATGAGGTGGAAATGGATTGATTTCATTTGTTTTTTATTTATGCTCGTGTTTGAATTATTGATTTTCAAAGTTCGTGTGTTGCTCGGATTGATGTAGCGCAAATACCAGTTTTAGATACGAAATCGAGGAGATTACCAGATGATCAACACAATCTTGTGTCGCTTGAGATGCTGAACATAGAAAAATGTAGAAATCTAGAATTAGTTCCTTACCCAAGGGGAATGAAAGGCCTGTCTTCCCTCAAACGCCGCCTGAGAATTCGAGGGTGTATGCTGTCAGTAGCCTGCCAGATGGAACGCTGGACGAATCATGTACGTCTCTAGAGGAAATATTGGTGGCGGAGTGCCAGAACCTGACTTGTTTTCCTAAATTGAGGGGAGCTTGAATATCGAGATTTCCTCAAATTCAATGGAGTTCACGTCATATCAAGACATCCTGGACGGCATTGATCACTTCAAATCACTTAAAATCATTGCACTTAAATGGTTGGACGGATTGGATCTCATTGCCAGTGCCCCCCACAACTGCATAATCTCACTTCCCTGCAAAAAATGTTGATACGGTATTTTGGAATCAAAGCATTGCCCTGATTGGTTTGGGAATTTGTCATGTCTCAGAAGATTAGGGGTACTAGATTGCCCAGAGCTCAAAAATCTGCCCTCCAAAGAAGCTATGCAACAACTTACCAAATTAGAAGCAGTGACTACTTTGGGTTGCTGGCAGTAGATCGGAAGAGCAAGTGACCCAACGTTGAGCCCCATCGCGATCGACTACATTTGGATTGAAAATAAACTCCACTCAAGTCTGGTGGTGTTTTTCTCAATTGTTCAATGAAATGAAAATTCGTTCTTAAACATTCACCATATATACTCACTATAATGCCATATAGCATTACAGAAGGATAAAATCGCAAGCACACATTTGAACTTCCAAGTCTCTGCATTTGTACCAGACAGCAGCAGTAGGTATTTCCTTGCCCTGAATATATATTTGAAGATTGTTAACTGCAGCTGCTCCAAGTCATTTCCCTGTTCTTAGAGAATTGAAGCTTGAAACTATGGATGGTGGTTTACCATTGAAAAAAAAAAATTCTTATCAAGAAACAATTCTCTAGAAAATATTGTAAGATGTAGTGGTGTGTTTTTATCAATTGCTCAATGAAGTGGAAAGCTCATTCTTAGAAAATAGTACTTGTAAATGACTGATCATTTGCGATAGGATCGGATGTGCACAACCTATTTTAGACGAATATTGTAGATTAGTGATGTGCACAATATTAGAAATATTCTAGCAGACACTTATGATGTCTCCACTAACTTTACATTTGGATCAGTTAAGGGCAGCGCTAAAATGAGACTTATCTAATAAAAAAAATAAACTAGAAAAGAAAAAGGTATGAATAAACAAGACGTGTGATATGTCCATTTAGAATTGGTAAACATGCATACTTCTAGGCTTCTCTAGACATTTCCCTCGTGAATGCTCAGGAACCCTCCAAATTCTTCTGTAAACTTACACTTCCACTCAACTCTCTCCTATAAATTCCTCCACCTCCCATTGTGCCTTGCAGAATCAACTAGTATCAAGCTTCTTAAATAACATTCTCTGAATCCAACCGCTTAGACCCAAAAATGTCTCTGATTCCGACTGTCTTCGGCCGACGAAGCAGCCCCTGGGATCCGTTTTCTCTCGACCCATTTCAAGATTGGCCGTTCAGCTCCTCCCTTTCTGCTCCAATCCGTTCCAATCTCTCCGACGAAACATCCCAGTTCGCCGCTACTCGGGTCGACTGGAAGGAGACCCCGGAGAGCCACGTTTTCAAGGCGGATCTTCCGGGGCTGAAGAAGGAGGAAGTGAAGGTGGAAGTGGAGGAGGGTAACGTGCTGCAGATCAGCGGAGAGAGGAGCAGGGAGAAGGAGGAGAAGAACGATATTTGGCATCGGATGGAGAGGAGTGCCGGCAGGTTCCTCCGCCGGTTCCGCCTGCCGGAGAATGCCAAAATGGATCAGATTAAGGCCAGTATGGAGAACGGTGTTCTGACTGTAACTGTTCCTAAAGCAGAGGTCAAGAAACCTGATGTCAAAGCTATTGAGATTTCCGGTTGAAGAAAAAGAAGAAGACGGGCTCTGTCTATAAATATCGACTGGTTTCTTCAAGTTTTCATGTGCGTTTCTATGAGTTTGACATTGCCATGTAATATATTGTTGCGTGTGAAATTTCATTTACAATAAGTTCGAGGTGAAATAAAGAATTACATATATATATATATATATGTATCAATTATAATTTCTTATTCTTTTTTTTCTGGTTACATATATTTACTACACCCGCAACATTTTATTTAATTTTTTCTTTGTCATATTTTTATTTTTAATTTCAGTTGGTTATCACATTTTATATTTAATAATAATGTTTTTGTAAAAATTTTAGTGTAATAATTATTTAAATTTTTTAAATAAGTTAAAAAAAAAATTTGTAAAAGTAAAATATATATTTTCTTATAATTTTAAAATATATGAGTGAAATTTTTTAAATAATAATTATTATTAAAAAATAAGATATAAAATTTAAAATAAAATATTAGTCGACTAGTAAGAGATTTTTTATATTAATAAAATATAAATTAGTCAACGTATTTACATCTATAGCTGAACAAGTATAGAAAATTTGCACGCTGATTCGTTCATCTTTGCAATCACTGAACATATTACTATTTCCTGCACCACTATAAATTTACATATGAATTAGTTGTAAAGCCTAAAGAAGAGGAATATTATACATGTGTATCTCTAATCATCACTAATGAAGAAAAATATCTTGATTTCCTTATTTACGTTTATCTTTTCTTTTTTTAACTCATATTTACTTGTATTATTATAGCTCAAATTAATTACTAATTTATTAATTATTAATTATTACTTCAAAATAA
>CAVNYN010279108.1:0-11355 GCA_963692815.1 Nyctanthes arbor-tristis | reverse complement strand
CGTTTTTCGTGTGTGTGAGTATATATGTATTGTATACCTTGGGATTTGCAGACTGTATTTCCTGCCGAATGTATGTGTGTATTCTTGTGTATGTATGTGGGCGTATTTATAGTATGAGCAGGGAGATGAGTCCCAATGTGAGTGGAATCGAGAGTTTGGGAGGGATTCTGATTTCTTGTTGCAATAGGACTCTAAGCTGGGGATAAGGGGGTAGTCTAGTTAGAGTTAATCTTTTCTTATCGTTACACTTGCTGAGTATGTTGTACTCACCCTCCCATTTTCTACAATTTTGTAGATAATTGAAGACAAGATAATCAAGGAGCAAGCTAAGGATCAAGCATGCTCGCGGAGGGAAGTAGATTTTGCATGTAGAGGGAATTGATGGAAATACAATTTGGCCCACTTCTCTATAGATCTATGTGGATATGTATATAGATGTGTGGCTTATCTTATGTAAACCAACAAACAAATTGTTTTGTACGTCCCATCCCACCCATTTGTGTAAAAGATTCCGCTCTCTAATGTATTGGAAATTCAAGAAAATTGTAAAATTGGCGGGTGTGTGACAAGATTTCTTTGCCTATTCTTTCATTGCTTATTGTATTGATCTTGTTTTTCTAAGTCGTGTAAGAGTAGTAATTTCTTTGCATCCACGCTACCTCCTTGATGATTAGGTTCGTACTATTATTGTAATTTTGTGTGAGGTTAGGCTCATGAAGTCTCCCTCCTTTTGCGTTTTATACTCTTTTTTTCCCATGAAATAAATTGTAGCTCTAGTTTGGATTTTCGATTCGGGTAACTTGCCAAAAAAAAACCATTATACCACAATTCAAACCATACAAAATTAAAATCTATTTTGATATATGCGATCCAAAGAAGCCAAAACGACCTTGCAAATCACCATTCAAAATGGATTTAATTTCCCCACTGGAAACAAAAGAATGCAAGTTCTTACATCCAATCTATATATATATATATATATATTAATCTACTTAAGTCTCGATACCTTTTGTATTGCTATGTTCCCGCCTTTTTTAGTTGGTAAATTTTACAGTAACTGCTCTTTTTCTTTTTAACAAAATTTTTTGTGAAAGAACTCAGAGAAAATTTAAATATATGATCATTGAGTTTAATGACTAAGCTTTAACCATTTTGCTCATTTGTTTCATTTGTTAATCTTTTTCACTAATAAATTAAAATACCAATTCTGAAATGTTAATGTAATGCTCCGTGAAAATTTCCAATAAACTTTGTTAAACTATTAGACATATGTTATTTTTGTAATTTATAGAGGATGCTAGTTTTGCTAAATTTATAGGTCATTATCATTTTTGAAAATAATTGGTTGCTATTTTGCTATACATCAAAAAGACACATGTCACTTTTGTAAATAAAAAAATGATAGATTTGCCAAGTGTCTAAGACACTTGGTAGTGTTGCAATTGGTGAAATTCAAATGTTATTTCAATATCATTAATTCCTAGCTTCTATAAAAAGGGCAAAGCTTTCTTCAAAGACCCACCACCGGCCCTCCATCTCCCAATAAATATATGAATCACTACCTTTGGTAATATAATGAAAATTGATTGTTCAAAAGATAATTTGGACATAAGAGAATTGAGAAGAAAAAAGATGAGTTAACCTTACAGGAAATCAAATTAAAAAGGTGAGTAGAATATGCATTGGCTCTCCCTCTTTGAAACTTGTGCATTCCTTAATTTTCTTTGGTATTCTATTGTGCATAATTGTTTCACATGCTCTTATTGTATAGCTTTGACATTTGATACCTAAGTGTACACACTTGTTTTTGGATAAATGATTGTCCCTTGCTTTTGGGCATCGCTAGTGGCGCTATCTACCCGTTTGCTTTGCTTTATAGTATCCTTTGTGATACTATGACCTCGCTACGTGGTCTTGGCCACTTTGAATTTTTACTGAATGTTTGTGTATTGCATTTACCAGTAGGGTCTAAGCTAGTGGTGACCCGCTTTGAGCATATGAATGGTTTTCTTTGTGGTGCTATAGCCTCCCTTGTATTCTATTGTGAGCCAATGCATATTGTTATTGTCTGGGTACTATATACTCACCATTCATCTTCTACAATCCTATATGTATTAAATTAAAGCCATGTGGTCTGATCGTCCCAAGATGGAGGAGATACATGTATGTGATCGAGGCTTCGGTGTGTATAGCCGAGGTTTTGTTGTCGGTAGCTCACAATACACTTAATTATCATAGTGCGCAGTGAAAGTGTCTCAGTACCTTTGAATCGTATTTGTAAAGTCTCGCCCTCGATTTTGGACTTGAGATACATATTTAAATGCTTCCAATATTATTAAAATTGAAGGCGTGGCGGTTAATTATAAAACAAACTCTAATACATCATAATTCGTTAATTCACCATCGCTACGGTATGTATTAGTGAGTTTAATATTATTTGAACATTTTAATGCATTATATATATATATATATTTTTGAATTTGTTAGTTTTATATTAGCATTTTTTTAAATGATCGGGTAACAGGTATTTTTCTATTGTTGTATATATGTATGAAGGATTATATGTAAGAATATATGTTGTCTTTTAAACGATCATGCACTTTACGATTATTAAGTTCATTGATCTTATTGATTCAATTAATGTATACTTGTGTTTTTATATTTTCTACAGGGATATAAATGTTACAAATTTATATTTAACTATTTAATAACATATATTAGTAAGTTGTTTTTGCTTGTACAATGCACGGGTGGTTTAACTAGTCTACAATGGAAACAATTCAGTTCATTACCTAGGGTAACAACTCTAGAGGATAAATTGCTACGTTCGCAAACAATACAGTTCCTTTTGTATTTTCTCTTTCTTTTTTCCTTGGCATATATATTTTGGGGGTCTTATAACAAATTTCCAAGAGACAAATATAACGTTGGAATTAGAATTATTCCTTTTTTTTCATTCCATTATTGGCGGATTATTGCATAATATATATTGTATGTTGATTATATAATTTTTTAATCAAATTTTATACAAACGATTATTCACATATCTTTGCAAAAATATACGATGCATTGTGCCGATGTAAAAAAAGTTATTATTATTTATTTACGAAAGAAAATATGTATGAAGAAAAAAAAAAGAATCATAAGAAAAAAATATATAAGTAAAATATTCGCGGAATACTTAAACAAATTTCGGAGTACACAAGCCACAAATGGAAAAAAAATAGTAAACTCCGAATGGAAAAATCATAGTGAACATTATCAAGAATTCCTTTTCGATCCATAGTTATGAGCGAAAAGTAGAATAGATAATTTTGGATCTTACTCTCACTAGCCTCAAAGTCATCATTAAGTTATTCGAGTTCACAGTTAAAGACCTGCATTGAATATATATATATATATATATATATATATTGATCAACATTTTAAGAACTTGCCAATGAGTTCTTAACCTATTTGGTTTGAGGCAAGGGTTGAGACTCTCGAACTTAAAAGTCCCAGGATTGATTCCCTCTTATATGGGTTTTCTTTTTCATTTTTTTTTAATACATATTATTGTATTTTTGTAGTCCTCTGTATAACGGTTATTATTGTCGATTTACTTGTGTTGTGTTTCAGTAGAATATATATCTATACGAACTTGTACTGTTACAATGCAGTTTGTAACTATACTTTAAAAGAAAAAACATTCGAAGAACGTTGGACTAAGCCTTGTGTCAACAGTCATTGAAGGCTTCTGATATGGGTTGGCCTAGTCTGTTCATGGCTCGATTGAATTTTAAAAGAGAAGGGAAGACTATACGTAAGAGATGAACAAATTAATCTAGAAAATTGATCAAACTCCTAATGCGTGTCACACAAGGCATGACTATTGATATATACAAAAATTATGAAACTTGAGATACTTAACAGTACATTATAATTGGAAGCAATATACCGTTATTTAGTCAACCTATGAATGAGATTGAACATGCATGTGCTTTGTTGAAAGGACAAACCAAATTGCATTTAGAATTGCACAACATGCTCATATAAAATAATACATTAGCCTTGATTTTAGGAACTTTGGGGGTAAATTCAAAGTCAACTAAATAGGTCAGGTTTGAAATTTCAACTTCATGGGGTTGGCTCAAAAGTAAATTAATTCTATATATATATATATGTATATATTTTACATTACAAGGAGATTGTAGGAGAGAGAAATCAAACCCTTGATCAGGAGTATAAATAATCAATACAGATGTTACTAGAGTAAAAAAGTTTTGGCAATTCCATATATGTTATTCAGTTGTCTTTAGTAGATCATAGAGTCTTGAATGCCTCAAACAACCCCATTAAATCATACGAGATGTTTCTGAGTCCTACTGATAAGACTTTTTTTTAAGATCGGAAGAGCACACGTCTGATATCGTGTTAAATGTATTTTTTATCATCGACCTTGTAACCCTTTTTATTATGGGATAGGTGAAGACATATCACTTGATATTTGATAACGGGTCCAAAGCATGCATTCGTTGAAATGGGACGCTTATTACTGTAAAATGTATTAAAAAAATTCAAATAACATTAAACTCACCAATACACAGTAACTGAAATTCAAGACCTGGCTACGTCCGGTGTCATTTTGGTTTTTGAGCTACAATCATGGGTAATCAGGGGCGGATCCAATCTAGAACAGTATTGGGCTGGGGCACACTAAGGATTTTTAAAAAATCTAAAAATTTTTGACATATCTAGTATTCTTTCTTAAGCCCACTAATTTCTTAACCCATAATAGACAATATACAATACTAAATGACTAAAACAAATAGAAACCCAGATCAACTAAAATTACAACCTGAAAAAAGAATTGAAACACCATCTCTCATGTAGTTCTATTCTCTTTTTGTATCTCACGGATGTTTTCTTGTTTGGTTAAAGTTGTCGAAATGCCAAAAAAATAAAAATAAAATAAAATAAATAAAAATAAAAGTAAATTGTTAGCCCACTAATTTGAAAATTTTTAGTTCCACCCGCTTATATTAGAACTAGTTTTCCATTTCCTTTTTTCCCTCCAAAGTCCTTATTCTTTTCTAATTAAAATTATTATTCTTTTTCAAAATATATATATTATTCTTTAATCTTCCTTTTAATCTGAGCTCTCGGGTTCAAACCAAACTTGTCCCTCTCTGACTCTATATATATCTCCCTTTTGTATCAATATATAAAACTATTGTTTACACCCGAGTCTCTTATATGAAAACTTGAGCATCTAACTATTGGTAGTTGGACAAGCTAGACTTGCCTTATGTTAGAATCAAGAAGAAGAGCTAGATTTCTTTGTCTATGCTTTCATTGCTTATTGTTTTGATCTTGTTTTTCTAAGTGGTTAGGCTCGTGATGTCTCCGTCCTTTTGCATTGTATATTCTTTTTTTCTATGAATGAAATCGTAGCTCGAATTTAGATTTTCAATTTGAGTTACTTGCCAAAAAAAAAAAAAAGACTATTGCACCACAATTCAAACAACAGGAAATATGCTAGTTCTCACTACTTTTCTTGTTCGAATTTAAATATTTAAAAAAAAATATATATTTACATTACATTTACGTAGATCAAAACTCTAACCTTGCGCCTCAAATAAAAATGAAAACTTGATTCACAGAACAACTCATGAAATCCTTCAAATTCACTTTATTTGGACCTAATTCTTTAACCTAGCTATAGTCGACCTTTCTCCCCCATTGAAAGCATATTGGACGACAAACTGATTATTTTTTTGAGTAGGAATCATTCATTAGATATGGAAGATGAAATTATTAACCAAATTGAATTAAAATTCATCACGAAAAAGATCTACACTATAATTAAAAATCTTCAAGATATATATTCATACAAGTAAAGATATTAATTAATGAAAATGAACGAATTTTATTCACACAGAATGGAAGTTCCCTCAAACTGGCTTCCCAGTTATACCTTGACACCAAAAAAAGAACCTCTGCAAACAACATATAACTCAAAACATGAACGGAAAATTGACAGCATCGGAATATAAGATTCTTTTTAATACAATGAAAGTGGAGAAATGGATAATTCATAACTCAAGGGGTAATATATACTGAATAATAAAAATATTGTAACTCGGAATAAGTAGGTCGAAACAAATTCTATTGGCAAGAAGGCATTACTATTGCTTGTTGAGAGCAAGTACAATTTTGTGCTGGAATTGCTTCAAAAGTTACTTCAAAGTTAGAATAGTTAATCATAACATTCACATAAAAAGATGTATTTACAGCACATCATGTACCGATCCATTTGAATTGGTCGATAAGGAAATTTACCTGATCACAGGCAGAGTCATTAAAAATGTCAGTCTCAAGAAGTTTATCACAAAATGCGAGTTCATCTTCCCATCCTCCAAAGGTGTTTAGAACCCACTACACAAAGAAACAAAGTCAAAAACTTTTGCACTGAATAAACACAAAGTAATAAACTGATCAAGAATATGGAATAAAAACATGATGAAAATCTGGAGTACCTTTCTTTGAAACCATGGAATATTTGTTATCTGCATCCATAAATAAAATCTCTTCTGTGAACTTAAGTTCGTCATTTTTAGCATCAACTCCAAGCCTCTCAAGAAGCAACTTTCTTCTTATGTGTACAACGCTATACAACAATTACCATATGCGTACATAACATAAATATAGACCACGAACGTTAACATCACAATGAAGAGGACAACAACAAGAACGTTAAGAAGCATATTTACTTGTATTACAAGAGACAGAAATTTGAACAGAAGCTTCTCAATTCGAGATAGATGTTTATCAGCCCATAATTTAACCTCCTTGCTAGAGTTCCCATTTCATTCTTTTGTCAGTTAGAACCGATACAGTTAGTAGAAGAGCTCCTTTTTCTATTAGGTAATCATTTAAAAAGGATATTAATTACGTTGTAAACTTTCTGCCTAGCAATCAAGGCCAAAATGAAGCTTTCAAACCTAATTAACGTATCTTTGATACTTCAAATTATAAAACTGTGTTTGGAAAATAATTATTTGGAGAATTTTATGGTTGAAGAAAAAAATAATTCCCTAACAAGCTCTATAAATTACAAGATAAAAGCTTTAGCATCCATTCTCTGGCGACAACTCTATTTGTTATACGTAGAGGGGAATGGCTAAACCAATAAACTAAATCTATTTTTCTGCTTACCATAAGTCATAGATATTATTGGGATTCATTTTGACATGCATGCGATCCAAACAAACCAAAATGAACTTGCAAATCGCCATTGAGAATGGATTTAGTTTCCCCACCTGAAACAAAAGAATGCAAGTTCTTACATCCAATTTACAATGGAAACAATTCAGTTAATTTAACATAGCGTAACAACTCTAGAATATTAATTGCTACGTTCCCAAGCAATTCAATTCATTTTGTATTTTCTTTTTCTTTTTCTTTTTTCCTGGCATATATTTGGAGTTCAGCTATTGAAATAGGCTCCGAGTTAGAAGTACTTATACCAATCATGTGAGATGGCTACTGTCACGTGAGTTGGCATTATGTGATTGAGAATCTGACTCCTAACTCGAAGCCCTATATGTTTTTCTAGAAAATTGTTATATATCTGGGGGTCTTATAATAGATTTCCAGGAGACACATAACCTTGGAATTAGTATGGTCCCTTTTTCATTCCATTATTAGCGGATTATTGCATTATATATATATATATATATTGTATGTTGATTATATATTTTTTGGAATCAAATTTTTCGAAGGATTATTCACATATCATTGCAAATATATACCATGCATTGTGACGATGTAAAACTAGTTATTATTATTTATTTACAAAAGAAATATGTATGAACAAAAATGAATTATAAGAATACATACATATATATATAAGTAAAATGTTCCCGTGATGCTTAAATGAATCTCGGAGTATATAAACTCCAAATGAAAAATGATAATAAACTCCGAATGGAAGAAATCATAGTGAACATTATCAAGAATTCCTTTTTGATCCATAGTCGATGAGCGAAATAGAATAGATAATTTTGTATCTTACTCTCACCAGCCTCGAAGTTATCATTTTGGTATATTTTATTTTCGTAATTTATAAATTCACCTATCATGATTTGACTATTGATTTGACAATTATTCAACGATCACCACACATTTCAAACAGATCGGAAGAGCACACATCTTCATTTCCACTCATTATAAATTCCCTTTGTAAATTGATTTTATAAATTTAACCAAACGAGTCCTAAGTTATTTGAGTTCACAGTTTAAAGACCTGCATTGAATATTATATACACACACACACACACACACTAGTATAACACCCGTGCAATGCAAGGGTAAAAAAAAAGTTTAAAATTTAACTATGTGAAAGTTTTTTGATGAATTTAAAATAGTTGAACATATTCTAAAAGTGTAAAAACACAGTGTATATATCAATGGAGGAAATAATATCAATGGTAGTGGCAATGTAATATACTGGCATTGAAAAGACAATTCATATTCATTTCATAATTCGCATAATAATCAACGTTTTATATGTAATCTTCTTTCTCCTTGTACATATGCCTCAGTAGAAGAGGTCTATCCTCAATATTCAATATATTCTTAGCCGCAAATTCAGCTGAGAATCTATAAAAGAAATAATAGATATTAAGACATCAAGCATAGTCATGTGGGAGTAAAATTTTATTTTAAAAACAATAAATTCATACTTTCTTATGATGGAATGATCTTGTGTCAAAACAGAATTCCTTTACATAATATGTAAAAATTCATAACATGATATAAGTAGGATTATGTCATTTAATAAAGGAACATTATTATAGTAAATTAAATACTTGAAAAAGCAAGAAAGCTCAATTAATTGCTCTTTTCATTCCAATTATTTGGTCTCATTTTTCTTTTTGGGATGTACCAAATGTATGGTCTCTTTCTATATTAAAATGTTTAATTTGCATTACTTTACAAATCTAACCATATTTAATCTTTAATTAGCACTATTAATTTTGAATTTTGCTCATTAAATATGGACAAATTAGAAACACAAATCACAAAAAGTACCTTTATAACACACAAAAAGTACCTTTATAACGGGAATTATATTCCCACCGCGAGAATCTATTCTCCCACCACATTTTGTTATTCACCTAAATATCCCTAATCTAAGTTACAATAATATCCTTTTGCTTTTTGTTTTTAATTAATTAATATATTTAATAAATAATTTTTCCCTCTCTCACTACAAATCTCATCTCTTTAAAAATTCATTACGTCTTCAATGGAAGAGCACGACTGCGAGAGGGGTGAGGGGCCAGGCCAAAACATCAAATTGTAAGATGGTGTGTATACCAATTCCATTCATGTTAGTTACCAGTTTTTGACATATCGTGTGTGCAGCAGCAAATAATTGAAATTATCTAAAATGGAATCGTAGCATCTCTGGGTAGCAGGATTGTGGGAATTCAAAGCTCATATGGATAGCCAAAATTGGTTCGTCAGAGATTGCAAATTTCCTGCTCGTTCATCTAATTTCATTCCCCACTTTCTTTAATTTCGAAATTCCAGAATTAAAGCATGTAGTAACATCTTTGGATGGAAGACTAACAAAGGCGAAAATCTTCATTCAATCACGAAATTTCTATTAGAGTTGATGCAACATTCGGGGTAGAGAGGGAGAGTGCTTGACAAATTTTAGCAGGCGAACATCAGTTTTCTAACCAAAAAATTTACTGAAAATAGAGTTCAGGCGCTTTAGGAATTGAATTTCGATGATGGATTGCGTGGGTTTAGACGTTCAAGGAGATGTCACTGATAGATGAAGAGATGAAAATGTCGATTTCACAAGATCAAGCAAGTTACAAAGGGACGATCCTCCTGCAACTTGTATTTTTCTTTTACTTTTTTAAAAAATGTGGTTTAATATATCCTTTGAAAAAAAACTACGGGTTAATAATGTAAACGTAATGTGGTGTGGTGATTGAAAACATAACTTACTTGGGGTTGGAATAAAATGTGATGGGAGGATAAATTTACGTGGTGGGGATATAATTCCCCATCTCTTAATTCTTGTGAAAAAGCAAATGGGATCAAATAATCAAGATGGTGGGAGTATGTACAAATTTATTGACAGTCCTCAACATATACCTCTTGGATGCCATTAGTGATAAAATGTTGATGCAATTAATATTTAACACTATTAGTTAATAATTACTAATATTAACTTCTACGTAATAATATTCTTAGTAAAATATTGCATTCATAGAAGAAGATCAACTTGTGAACAAATAGCCTTTGAATTTCTACAGATATATAGAACTCAGCAGAAATATGCCCCCAAAAAAAATAGGCCGATGAAATTTCACCATTTAACGCCACATATCCGTAACTTTTAAACATATTTTGATTTACTAAACTCAAAAAGAGATATATAAAAAAAATCAACACAGGAGATGTAAATCAATGATTCAAAGGAGAAAGAGAAGGGAAGACCGTAATTAACTACACAACAATCAAGAAAAATGTGACCTTGATGTTCTTTGCTTGGATTTGTACTTGGACGACTTGATGTTGGAGATGAAAACAAACACATAAATTTTGTTAAATTGAAAGAATTTGGTATAAACATAAATTGAATGAACGCTAAGATGAAGAATGATGATATGATAATTGAGAAAGAAAATAAATGAAGAGAAAGGTAAAAGCGCGTTGGCAAGGGAAAAAATTAAAAACAAAAAAAAAAAAAAGAATTGACATCATTAGTGACATTAGCAGTTTAGGCAGGAAAACCAGATTAGACTTCTCTTTTTGATTTAGATATATATAGATATTATTGATTGATCAACATTCGAAGAACTTGCCAATGAGGCCTTGACCTGTTTGGTTCAGAGCTAAGGTTGGAGACTCTAGAACTTAGAAGCCCTAGGATTGATTCCCTCCTATGTGGGTTTTTTTTTTTTATGCATTATTGTATTTTGCAGTCCTTTATATAAGGGTTAGCATTGTCGATTTATTTGTGTTTTGTTTCAGTATGATATATATATATATATATACACACACATATATCAATTCGAAGTTGAACTGTTACAATGCTGTTAAATTTGTAACTGTACTTTAAAAAAATCGAGGAATGTTGGACTGAGCCTGGAGTCAACAGTCATCGAAGGCTTCTGATATGGCTTGGCCTAGTCTGTTCATGGCTCGATTGAATTTTGCAAGAGAAGGGAAGACTGTACGGAAGAGATGAACAAACTAATCTAGAAAACTGATCAAACACTAAATGCATGTCACAAAGGCATGACCATTGATACAAAAATTACCAAACTTGAGAGATACTTAACACTG
>CAVNYN010279104.1:0-13182 GCA_963692815.1 Nyctanthes arbor-tristis | reverse complement strand
CCCCCCCCCAAAAAAAAAAAAAAAAAACCTCCTTTCCTTGGTCTTCTACTGACTCCAATTGCAGCCTGATTTCAAAACCCAAGCTAGGTCCCTTCAATTCACGGGGCCTGCTCGTGATGGTTCTCGTACAAGGTCTCGTTAAGAGGTCATCTGGCAGTATTGCAATAAACAGGGTCTAAAGACAATGAATGCTATACACCTCTCCACATCTTTGGCCAGTTCGAATTTCTATCAACACCACCACACTTTCTCCATTTTTAGTGCAAATTGGATTATGAATTTTGATGCCTCCAATCACGTGGTCTCCAACCTTGCTGATCTCGTGCTACAACAAAGTTATGATGGCTTGGGCGACATCATTCTATAGGTAACAACTCCACCTATTAATATTTCTCATATAAACTCCACTTTTCTTGCCCCCCAACTTTAAATTATATAATGTTCCTGAAATGAAATGCCATATCTCTGTCCCACATTTGTAGTCCCAAAATTCAACAATTATTAACAAAGTGTTTGGTAACTATCCGGATTATAATATGGATTATAATCTACGATGTAGTATCATTTTATTGGTTGTTTTTTGTAAAAAGTAAAAGATTGCGGCTTGACTTTTACTTTTTGAAAAAAGTGAAACCAATGAAATGATGTCGTGTGGCAGATTATAATCCAGATTATAATCCGAGTGGGTTGCCAAACACTTTGTAAATTTCTTCCTTCCTTTTATCTTGCGAAGGATCTCCAAAGACGGCAAGTTCTATTCCAATGTCAAACACAATTATATTTTAGTCTGGTCATCCATGCCGGACCTCCAGTCCATTCTTGGCCTCCACTCCAAGCTCGGCCATCCATCTCTCAAGACCACAAATCAACTTCTAGCTTCAGCATTTGTCCCAGCCGTGTCTAGTCTTCCCTCTAATTTTACTTGTCAAGCCTGTCTTTATAAAAGAGGCACAAGTTCCCCTTTCAAGTCTCTTACTAGTGGTCATCTGTTAGAACTTAGAAGTACTTTTTCTGATATTTGGGGTCCAACTCTTAGAGCTTGTTTGATTCCCTTTATTCTTCCAATTTATAAATTTACCTATCACTAATTTGATATTTGATTTGACGACTGTTCAATTACAACTATATATTTCACACTTTTTTACATTTTTAATACACATTTTACCTCTCTCATCATTATAAATTCCTCAAATAAATAGGATCAAACAAGCTCTTATATTATCCAGTGATAGTTTTTGTTATTATCTTATATATTAGATGATCATTGTTCTAAATTTATATATGGATGTTTCCATCCATTAAAATCTAATGTTCTTCATCTCTTTCCAATATTTAAGACAAACATAGAAAATCAACTTCAGAAAAAAAAATAAATGAATAAATAAATAAAACTTTATATAATGATAACAATGGCGATTTTATAGGCCTTAAGAATCCTCAATGATCTTTTGGCATAATACACGTAAAATAACCATGTCTTATACACCCTAGCACCATGCGTTCGCCAAGTAACAACATAAAGGTGTTTGATTCCCCTTATTTGGCAAAATTTAAAGAAAATAATGAGGAGAGAGGTAAAATGTGTATTGAAAATGTAAAAAGGTTTGAAATATGTAATTATAATTAAATAACTGTCAAATCAAATAATCAAATTAATAATAAGTAAAAATATATTTTGAGGGAATAATAATGAGAATTAAACAACTCTACACATACATTCATTGTTGAAGTTGAAACCAATCACACTCTTCTTTACAAAAACCCATCTAGTCTACTAACCTTTTCCTAGACTTGCCTTACAAATGTCGGTCCTACCAACTCCAACACTATCCAATTGGGCCAACTTATGGCTATTGACAAGACCCATTGACCGCAAGGCTTAACAACAAAATACTGGCAAAGAGAGCCTGAATTTTTTTAATAGTTTATAAATTATATAAATAAAAAGGTTCAATCATTGTGTACGTGGTTTGCAAAAAAATCAAAGACATTGTGGAGACGTGCCCAAAGGGAAAATATTCTCCCACGGTCCCACCCATGATTTTTCCAATTTTTATTATACTGAAGATCCTCAATTTTATTCTTTATGACATTATGCCCTCTAATATTTTTGTTTCATTATTTGTTCGATTATCATTACTTAAAAGCTTCTTGCTTTTAATGATAACCTTTATTCAACAAATTTTGTTGATATAACTTAAAATTATAGAAAAAAGTATGTTTATACTTTTGTATTTCTAATTATTTTACTTTATTTAAAATATTTAAGATTTCTTTTAACAAAATTTTTATAAGGATCGTTCCGGAAAAAAAAATGATGAGGAAATTATCATCATATACGAGATGTAATAATTACTAAAAAATTGTAGATAAAATAGGACGTGAAAAAGTTAAGGTCCTAAATATAAAAATTTGTAAAGTTAAAGAATGTCTAATGCTAATTAATGTGTGGTGTAGAGGAAGGATAGATAGCCATATGTGAAATCAAACACGACTTGTCTGGGATTAATGTAGAAAGCATTCTAAATTGACTTTTTAATATCTCCTACATCAGTGATGATAAATATGAGTGCTATTTGTACCCTAAAAAGTAGTCATTTTAAGGTAGACCGAGTAAGTGTGTACAAATTTTATTCGTTCTATATACAAATAACATTTCTGTGATGATAAAATTGGTTTGCGGGGCAAGAGATCATAATAATCACTTGTAAATTAGAATTTAGAAGTAATGAGATCTGAAGCAATATTTATTTACCGTTTCCGATACCGTGGCTCTTTCAGATCCCGCCCCTAACTCGCCGTTTGGCGTGGGCCCAGTGTTTATCGTTTTGTAGTGCTGTTGATTGTCCTTTAGGCGATTCACCTTTTCCCCGAAGGTCTTCACTCTTTCGACCACATCGTAAAGCCGGGCTAGATGATTAAATGAACGTAGGATTTTCTGATGCAATTTCTTGGATTCATAGTTGGCTTTCTCCGCATCAAAGTCGTCCACAACATGTTGTGCTTCATACACTGCATCTCTCAACTGATTTACCAATGCTCTCATGACCGGATCCTTGATGGGCTTTTTCGTATGGGTTTCAAGAAGACTTCTAAGAAACGGAAGATTATTCCGCAGAGATTTTATTTCACGATTCACTTGAAAAAGATCTTTAGCAGTGGAAACTGCCACCTGCGTTAGGCTTTCTTGCAGAGATCTGACAGCAGTACTAGCAGTACTAGTAAGCATAGATGTGACAGCAGCTTCCATCTCTTCTTCAATTGATATATCTACTCAGTACTGTAACCTCTCAAGTTTTTTTTGCGTAATAACCTCTCAAGTTTGATGCAGCTGAAGTTTTTCTACTCCGTAGGAACATGAGAAAACTATTCAGCCATGTGATGGCCAGTTTGGCAGTTTCTCCGTTTCTTTAGGCCTTGTTTGATTCTCTTTATAAATTTAACTACCATGATTTGACTGTTGATATGATAATTACTCAACAATCACCATACATTTTAAACTTCAATTAAATCTCCACCACTCATTTTAACTCTTTATAAATTCACTTTATAAATTGAAAAAGATCGGAAGAGCACACGTCTGAGGGCCGCGTGTCTCAGTTGGGCATTTTATTTTCCACAATATACAATAGAAATAAAAATAATTTCAACCCAAATTATGTCATGTGAAACGTAGTAGCAGCCTAAGGTACTTATTATTAACGTTACAAAATTTCCAAATATGTACTCTTAAAAGAAGTATAATAAAGAGATCATTGGAGTAATTAAAAAAGGAGCAATGATATTTGAACAAAAGATAGACAAAAATGTTAAACAAAACTGATACATGATATGATCTTATTTTTCAACACATTACGTCACATTTAAAGTAATGACAATAACATAAGTCACATGTCTATTTTGTCCAACTCTTTGTCTTTACTTTTGTTCAAATAGAACTATTCTTAAAAAAATAAGTTTTCTAAGTTATCTCTTCCAAATGCACAAAATGCTGTTAAATATGAAGAGTTTAAGTGGAGATACTATAAGAAAATTATTTTTATTATATTATATAATGATCTGCTTGAAATTTTTAATTTTTATATGCATAGAACACATAAATTTTATTTTGTCGTCATACAAGCGTATTATTATACATGCATACATATATATCAAATATATAAAGTGCAAGCATATCTATATTTATAGTTTGAATTTGCATCACACATTGTACACACGCAGACACGTGCAAAATAAAATTTTTGATGCAACATTACGGCAAATCATGCACAGTCCGACTATAGAAATAGATCAAGTTTCAAATTTAGAGCTGACCACTAATTTCAAGGGGCCACGTGTATTTTTATATTCATGCATAGTTTTCTTTTCTTCCTGGACTACTTTATGATTACTATATTATTATTATATAATATATAGTAGACCGGGCCGGCCGGTGCAGTTATCAACAGTCATTCTATATTATTTTTTTCTTACCTTCACCCCCCACCAACCGAGAAATTGTTAAAATATTAATAATCAACTTGAATACTTGTACAACTTTTTTTTCTTTTTTTTAATAAATCAATACAGACTGTAATGAGCCCTCAACTTTTAGCAATCAATGAACTTGCAAGAAATTTTTTTTTTTTTTTTTGAAAATACAAATGGTATAAATATGTATAGATATAAGTTCTAAAGAACATCTATTTAAAGACTATTTTCTAAAAAATAGAGAATACTTTTAAATTGGGAAATTAGCCGCACTAGCAACTCTCACTTAAAAGTTTATTGGAGTAGCCTTTGACCAAAAAAAAAAAAAAAGAGAGAGAGAATAAAAGGTGAAAAAAATTGTATAAAAAAATTAGAAAAGCCAAATTACAAACCAGTCCCTTTTTTTTCCCTTCGTGAAGTCTTTCTTTGAAAAACAAACAGACTTACAAAAATCTCACAGAGGAGCAACGTTTGTAGAAGCGGGAATAAGTGCAGAAGGCAGAAATCTGCTACCTTCATCTCTTTTACTAAAATTCTTCACTCTTCTATTTTTACTTTGATCTTCGATTAAAGAAGAAAAAATATTCATCTCCAGCATCCTCTTATTTGTAGAACTGTGAGGAAATAAAGTTTCCCCATTGTCTTTGGTGTTTGACTCATTGGAGCACTACTGCTATTATATGAAAGAAATAAAGGTACTTATATACCAAATTCTTCACAAGACTATATTTTTAAAGTGATTATATAATTTTATTTTTTTTTTGTGAGAAGCCACTTCTGATAACTTAATCTCGTCGTAACACCACTAGTACTGTTATATAGAACACATAACAACATTAATAGCGTTATTTTTCTTTTCAAATGGTATCTAGTATCAACTTCATCCCATGTCATGTTACATTGATGAAGATGCTAAATCACTTGTTATTTGTATCTACAATGAGATCTTTCTTTTAAGTATAGTATACAGTGCAACTTAACGGCATATGTGGCGTTATTGAAATCCGTAACAACAATAATTGTTACATGATCCTTTACTATAGCTATGCCTCTATACTAGGATTTGATTTGACACTTTTAGGAAATAAATAATATGTTGAGCAATGTTTGACATGAGTAAATCATTAGTTTTATGTGTAAAAAGAGACAATCGAGTATATTCAAATAATTGTTAAGATATGAACTAATATGAGTTTTCTACATTAAATGTAGGCGTAGCCATGGATATTGCAGAAACAGTATGGATTGCAGTATATTATTATGTTATTTTTAAGAGAAAGTCGAGAGTGGATGGACATGAAAGCACAAGGGGAACGGTCAAGCAAATTTGACGTAAAAATATTACTAAGTGGTTTTCGTCCTATAACGTAAAAATAGTCGTAATGGTTCAATGAATAACACCGATAATACCGCTATACATATTAGGGGGAATTTGGAGATCTCCTTCTACCATGGCCTCCTACTGGGGACATTGAATGCTACACGGTGGGTTGCGATGGGATTACAAATCAATTATGCATATAACATATCGACCTCCGTTATTCTTTAGAATGTAACGCCAACTGCGCTGTTATTGACTTAGAAGCTAATTGTGGAGCTTGTTTATTTCTAAAATCTCTAATAAGATCAAAGAATCACTAAAGTAATTTGGGCAATCATGACACACGGTGCATTGTGTGGCGCTAACCTTTTGCTAATGATTCGATATAGATTTTAATATAAGTTACAAAGACCACTTGAATTGGTTTTCACCATGATAGCGGTGAGAAATAACTCGGGACTCATTGGATATGTTCATCGTCGGGTCCTACAAGTCACTCACTATGTTGGTATGCTATTTCACATCTTATTCATAACAGACTGATATCCGTTAGTCTTTAGAACATAACGCCAAGCAGGGCAGTTAGCTACTTATCATGTGATTTTGCAGCTCTCTTTTTTTTCCATAATCTCCTATTTGTGTGGTGTAATAACATCCCATATTTGTTAAAGCTTGGTGGGTTGATTGTACGGCCATAACACCACTTCCCAATGCATTCGACGTAGATGTTATAGAGTTAATCGTTGACGTAGATGTTATAGGGTTAATTGTTGCAATGGCATGATAAAGTGAGAAAAAACATGACTCTCATTACATATGTTCATCTGGGCCATTACTAGTTTCTTGGTATGTTAGGAAGGGGTTTCGCATCCCTTGTGCTCATAACAGACTGACGTCCGTTAGTCTTTATAACGTAACACTGGGCCGGCTATTATCTATTTCTCGGGTGATTTTAGAGCTCTCATTTTCTCCATAATCTTCTACTTGTGGTGTAACAATACCTCACATCCGTTAACAGCTTGAAAGATTGATTGTAGTACCATAACTCCGTGTCGCAATGATTTTGACAAAGATGTTACTTGGTAAAGCATTACCATTAGTCCGGATCTAACACCACATGTTATGACACTATATCGTGACATATGCCCATGTGGCATGCATCAACACAAACCACATGGGAAATCACAACAATGTGGCGTGTCCCGATACAGGCTACATTGCCATATGACACCATATGATACCATACATATCGTGTTCGATCATTTTTAGCGTTACCATGCCCACTTATCAAGCGCGTTGGCAAGATAGCAGTGAGAAACAGTTGGAATCTCATTAGATATATTTATCTTGGGCTACCACTAGTTGGGAGGAGGTTTCGCATCTGTTATGCGCATAACAGACCAATGTCTGTTAGTCTTTAGAACATAACGCCAAGCGGGCCGTTTTTTATTTCTCGGGTGATTTTGGAGCTCTCCTTTATCCATAATCTCATACTTGTCGTGTAACGACACTTTAGATTCATTAAAACATGGGGGGTTGATTGGGGTTCCCTAACTTCATGCCTCAATACTTTGGACATAGATGTTACTCAACAAAGCGTTGCAAAGCTGATTTGTGGAGCTTGTCGCATGATAGTGGTGAGGACAAGTTGGTGGTGTAGATCCCCCAACATTCTTGTCTGGAAAAAAGATTCAAGAATGGAATTTGGTTCTGTATTGATTCATTTTTGGGAAATTATTGTACATTAGTGTGTGTATATATATATCTTGCAATAGTGTTTTAGAATCATTAAAATGGAGATGTCATTACACAACCATTCAGACTTTCTAGGAAAATGAGAGCTCTGAATTCAACCGATAAGTGGATAACGCAATTGGTATTACATTCCAAAGCGTAACGGATATCGTGTTGTTATGATCATAAGCAATTCGAAACGCCCACCCAACCTATCGAGTAACTCCTAGCACAAAATGATAAACATATCTAACAATGTTTATAGGGTCACAGTTGCGGTAATGCCGAAAACCTATTCACGTGTTACTATATAACACCAATACGAAAGCATTAGGAAATAGAGTCATGCCCTTACAATCAACCCCGTTTCGATTTGTCACTAAGCTTTAATGACTATGACATGTGTTTACACAAACCGGAGATTATCGAAAAAGGAGAGCTCCAAAATCACCTGAGAAGTTGATAACATAGCTATTAGCATTAAGCACTAAAGAGTAACATACATCATATTGTTATAAGCATAAGTGATACAAAATCCCCTTCCAACCCACCAACTAACTCTTAGTACCTTACGAGGAACATATATAACTATAATTGTGTTGTTTCTCACCGTCGTCATGTCGAAAAGCTCACCAAGTTGTCATTATAGCAAATTAGTATATAATATCTATATTGGAGCATTAGAGAATAGACTGATAGGCACATAATCAACTCCATCATGATTGGCCACCAAGATTTAATGAATAAGAGATGTTGTTACGCTACCAATCATAGATTATATATGAAAGAAAATCTCCAAAATCACCTGATAAGTAGATAATGGTATGACTAGCGCTACGTTCTGAAGAGTAACGGATTATGAGCATAAGCGATTCAAAATTACCTCCCAACCTACCAAGCAACTCCTAGTACCCTATGATTAACATATCTAATAGATATGTGGTGTTTTTCATCTCTTTCATGCTAAAAAGCTCAACAAGTTAACATTGTAAAGGTTTACTATCTAACATCTACACCGAAAGCATTTGGAATTGGAGTTACGGCCGCACAATCACCCCCATCATGATTGACAACCTAGCTTTAATGAAAGTGAGATGTTTGTTACACTACTAATTAATCAGAGATTATACAAAATGAGAGCTTCAAAATCACCCGATTAGTGAATAACGATGTGGTCGGTGTTACATTCTAAAGAGTAACGGATATCGTGCTGTTATGAGCACAAGAGATTCGAAATCCCCTCCCAATATATCGAATAATTCCTTGTACCCCACGATGAACATATCTAATGAGATTTGTGTTTTTTTCACCGTTATCATGTCGAAAATCTCAACAAATGATCATTGTAATGATTTACTATGTAACATCTATATCGAAGCGTTAGGAAAAGGAGTGATGGTCGCGTGTCTGAATGTGCCAAAATAATAAATATCTTATTCCACTAAATTAAAATAACTTGTAGAAGCGGAGAGTAAGGGTCGAACCCACAGAGAACATTGGATAAATCTAAGTGCTTCGTGTCAACTTGTGAAAAATTGGGGTTTTTGTGAAACTAAACTAAAATTAATAAAGAGAATAAAAGCAATTAAACACAAGTACGAATAAGAAAATAAAACCATTAAAGCTAACTCCAGTTCTTGGTTCATTTGTGCACTTCACATAAAAGATAGTAATTAATAGCAACATCGTTCCTACTTTTTTGTAAAACTATCAACTCTAGGTAACAAAAAGTTCTGCTACCCTACTTTTCCCTTTAGTATATCTAATCAAAACAAGTTTTTCAACCATACCTAATTGTTTGGACAACCCAAAATAAGATCTCTAGATTTAGAACAATGATTGCATGAAGAATTAGGAAAATAAGTTAATCTAAGCAATAAATTCACATGATCGATCTATTTAACTTAGGTGTGTCCTTAATGATTAACAATCATTAGTTGCTACTTGAGAGTTAGGAGATAGAACAATTAAAGATTGAATTCCCAAATCTAGCAATAGATCATAGAAATTAGAATAACACAAGCAATTTCACAAAAGAGCAAGAAATAACGTTATTGAAATTGATTAATTAAGAACAAGAAGTAGCAACAACATCCCCTTGAACCGGAGGAAGTGAGAAATTATCCTTCATCCGGTTTTTGTCTTTGTAAAGTAAATAAAATAAATATAAAGTTGTGTGTGGAGATGTCTCCGGAGTTGTGTCGAGATATCTAAGATATGACCCATTTTATAGAGTCTAAAACCCTAAAAATAAAGAGTAAAAATCGTGTAAAAGTTATACCCTACAAAGAGTTTTATAGGAACAAGGATAAAATAAACAAATTTCCGCGCGTAGTGGCTATGCGGCCTTACGGAATGGCGATGCGGCCGCATGGATGAATCTGGACCCAGCAATAGTATGGGTGCGGGTGTACAGGAGGCTGGTGCACCAGCACTAGACCTTCTACCGGGCTGCCTCTGCTGCCGTGTGACCGGTACGGCAGTACCAAGCTTTTACTTTTTTTTTTCTTTTTTTTCTATTTTCTTTTTTTTCTCTTGGGTCCCTTATGTTTTGTTTCTTGACACCTTGGTCCCCGAGCTCCAAAATACTTACAAAGCACACCCGAACTTGAATCTTTTTAGTTTTTTTCCCTTGATCCTATAACAAATAAACAAACTAAACATAAATAAATATTTTAACATAATAAAACACATAATAAACACTAGTATGGAGAAATTAAATCATCTAATAACACACCTATCAAGTGACAGGCGCACAATCAACTCCGTCATGATAAGCTACTAAGATCTAATGATGTGAGTTGTCATTACACCACCAATCGGAGATTAAACGAAAAGGAGAACTCCAAAATCACATGATAAGTGGATAACAACGTGATTGACGTTACGTTCTAAAGAGTAATGGACGTCGTACTGTTATAAGTATAAGCGATTTGAAATCCCCACCTAAACTAACGAGTAACTCCTACTACACCATGATTAACATATTTAACAAGATTTGTGGTGTTTGTCACCGCTCTTAAGCCGAAAAGCTCAATAAGTTGTCATTCTAATGCTTCGCTATATAACATCTATATTGAAAGCATTGGGAAAATGGGCTATGGCCGCACAATCAACCCCGTCATAATTGACTGGCCACCAAGATTTTATGAATGTGAGATGTCGTTACACACAAATCGGAGATTATGGAAAAAGCGAGCTCCAAAATCACCCAAGAATTTGATAACTGTGCGATTAGCATTATGTTCTTAACAGTAACGACTATTGTGTTGTTATGAGTATAAGCGATTTGAAATCCCCTCCCAACCTACCTAGTAACTCCTGGTATCCCATGATGAACATATCTAATGAGATTTGTCATGTCACAGCCGTGGTCATGTCGAAAGCCAATTCAAATGGCTAGTGTAATGCTATATTAACGTCTATATCGAAGTATTAGGGAATGGAGTTACAACGTCATGTGTTCATGCTGTTTGTGTCTCTACTTCCTACTGCAATCCACACTGCATCGGCAATATCCATAGCTGCATTTAATATAGAAAAATGATATTAGTCCATGTCTTAACAATTACTTAAATTGATAGAACATAATTGATTGTCTCTCTTTACACATAAAACTAATTATTTACTCATGTCAAATATTAGTCTACATATTATTTATTACCTAAAATTATTAAATCAAATCTTAGAACAGTGGTATAACCATAGTAAAGGATCATCTAACAACTATTGTCATTACGAACTTCAAATAACGCCAAATGTGTCGTTAAGTTCCACCATATGTTACAAATATCAAACGATTTAGCATTTTCATCAATAGAACATCATACAGAATGAAGTTGCCATTGGACAACATTTGAAAAGAGAGTAACGCCATTAATACCGTTATGTACATGTTATGTATAACAGCAGTATTGCTGTTATAACGGGATTATGATACCAAAAATGCCTTCTCACCAAAAAAAAAAAATCTTATAATCACTTTAAAATTGTAATCTTATAGAGAATGTGGTGTATAAATACATTTCTTTCTTTCATATAACAGCAATAATCCTCTAATGATGCAAACACCCAACACCTTAGAGAAAACTTTAATTCCTCAAATTTCTACTAACAAAGGGGTGTGAAAATGAATATTTCATCTTTAATTGAACATCAAAGTAGAAATAGAGGAGATAAAGATTTCATAGAAATGAATGGATGTAGTCCATTCCTGCATGTTGCACTGATTCCCGCCTTTGCATACAACACTTTAGAATCTGATAATTATTCTCCCTCTCCTTTGGAATATTATTTTTACATATTGAAGGGGTATATTGGATATTTTGTATTGTATTCTATTCTTATTTGAAAGAGAAGGCTATTTGGCCAAAAATTTGTCAAGAGGAGCTTATTAAATAAAGTTTTATGTTGACTATGCTATTTGCACAAAACCCCCTTTTAAATTTAAAGAGTAAAATATTACATCTCCTCCAACACATTACCGTTAAACGAATTGTTGAAAATGTAAATGCATTTAATGCAGTAATACAAAATAAAATATAAAGCATGTTTGACTCTTCAAATTTGGAGAGTCAAACACACATACACTCTGAATTTGAAAGTTTAATTAAAAAGTTTGTTAGAGATATGGCTCTTCAAAATAAATAGTATCTTACAAATAAAGAGCCACTTAAAACGCTCTAACGAAACACTGTACAAAAAAACTTGCACTAATTAGAATAATAAAACAACTAAAACATGAGAATTGAACCTAGCCTCAGCCTAATGTTATAATTAAATGGACTAAGCCTTATTGGTTCTTTTTTTTTTTCACACTTAAAAGACAGTACAATGGTTTTTTTTTTTTAGGCAATTACAAGAACGCCTATAGGCTATATCATGTCTATGTCTTAGAGCCAAGATCAGCTGTCCCGTTTTGCTGTCCTATACGCTGTCCCGACCAATAAAATCTTGCAACGTCACTTAATTATTATACAACCAATATTTAATTTTACCATTCCAAACAATCCCTTGAAAACAATGCTTAGTGCTACCTAAAATCCTATCCCTACCACCGATTGCAGTCTTGTCCTCGACTTTGTCGCCGTCGCCGATCCTTCCCACCTCCACCGTCTGCCACAAATACCCATTCAAAAGGAATACAATGGTACAACCACAGAAATTTAGAAAGGGAGAATGATAAAATGGATCTGTAACTATTTGGATAAAATAAAAAAAAAAACAAGAAAAATATTCTGCAAATGTTTTGCGAAGATTTTTTTGGAATAGAATATATTAATTTGTCATAGTCTTACGTGAAATCATAAAATATATCAGACCGGCACTATCCCAAGCATTTTCGCTGCCCACTCCAGATATTTGGTTGCCTGCAACTTCTTCACAGCCACCGACAAAAAGTGAACCGACTTCTCTCCCTTTTGCAACAACAAACAAGATCTGTGCATTGCCTCTTGTTTCTGGTCGCGTGTTTAATTGGGGTATGATTATTGTGATTGTAAGATGGTGTTTTCGAGTGAACCCGTGAATTTGGTGGCGGTGGTAGGATGGTAGTGGCGTCGAGGACGGTGGCGGGATTGGACGATGGAAGAAAGAAGGCGAAAATGTAAAGTTCCGTGAGGTTTGTTTGGACCAGCACACCAAAAATTGTTGACGTG
>CAVNYN010279102.1:0-14793 GCA_963692815.1 Nyctanthes arbor-tristis | reverse complement strand
TGGAGAGGGGACACTAATCTAACTTCCAGGTTTGGCATTTCTGTTTCTTCTCCCCCTTCATCCCCCCTATTTTGTTTTTTTGGTGGAGACCATCTGTGGGATCTCATAAGGCTAACAAAGATAGATGCGTTGTTGATCTGAGAGCGAGTAGAGGTGGTGTTATCAGGGATCATATGGAGCACTGTGTTTGTGCCTTCTCTGCATATTATGGGGATTGCCTTATTTTGAAGGCAGAGCTTCGCGCCATCCTTGATGGCATTTTGCTGGCTCGGTCTTTGGGTATCACAGATCATTGGGTGGAAGCTGATTCGACGGTTGCCATTCATTGCATTCTTCAGATTCTTCTTCGACGTATTCGGCAGCAGCTACACTTTGACAGCGACAGCCTCTCGTACACATTCCGTGAGGGTAATCAGATTGCTGATACTCTTGCCTCGAATGGATAGACTAGACAGTGTTACACAGAGTACGGGGTTCATTATTTGCCTTTGGGGGCTCGTGGGCTTCTACAAATGGACCGTCATTGTTTACCATCCATCAGAGGTATTTAGTTTAGTTTTGTTTTATTTTTTCGAGTCTTAAGTACTGCTACTCTAGAATTATTTTTTATTATTTCTATTACTTTTTTAGTGTTAAGGAGGTAGTACCTCCTTATTTACTGCTTTCATTGATTGTACATTCAGATAAAGGTTAGGTTCTATGCCCCTTCTTGTGTTGTACCATTTTTGATATATTAATAAAATGATGGGGGATTCCAAACCCCCACTAGCTAGGTAAGGTAGACGCCTAAAAACGACGCTGTAGCCTAGTTAGTGCTTTGTTTAAAAAAAAAATCTTTATTTTTTCCTATTATCTGATTTCTACCCCTCAAACGATTTCGCAATTTGAATTTTGTTGTGCTTGCTGTATTGTTCTTAAAATTATTTTTATATATATCATAATCGTGATTGTTACAAAAGTTCATTCTTCTTGACATCCTATTTGCTTAACATACGATTCAATTACTGTGCAAGGATGATAAATGTACTATCTATTATAGCAATAGCTACTATTGATTTGATTAGAAATTTTTTTCTACAATTGAACGATTGACACAAAAAAAAAAAAGAAAAAAGGAAAATAGAATACACTAATTCAGCTATTATATAATAGCCAAATTAACACTGAAAAACAAGAAATTAATTATAATCAAACTGCTTACATATTATGTCACTGTTAATATCATAACAGATTATTATATTTTAAACTTTTATGATTTGAATTGTGAACTTCCCGTGCAACGCACGAGTAAGAATCTAGTAATTGTAACTTGTAAATCACCACTAATATATATATATATATCTCTTCCGATCTTATAAATAAATATATATATATAATATAAAGTGTTGTTATACTGACACTATATTTTTTTCTAATGACATTACACTTTAATTGCATTACATTGCCTTAACTTATACTAAATATTGTATTATCTTCTTAACTTTTTTATCACATTTTTATCCTCAAATTTGCATTAGATAGCATATATTGCATTTGATAAAACTTTCCGCCCAAAAATTTAACTAAGAAAGTGACAAACTATATTAGATTAATTAAAATATAAAAAAATATAAATTCAATTATTTATTTTTATTAATCATATGAAAGTACGGTGGCCAAATAATTTGGAAGGAAAATCATTATTTTGGTAAGGGGTACTAATCTATATAAGGTTGCGGAAATGAATGTGACAAAAACGTTATGAATACAAATGTATAAATAACCAAAGTTCCAGGAATATATATTTTTTTAAAAGTTCAAAGAGTATACAATTAAAATGCAGTGTACTCAATTAAAAAAAAAGTTATATCTAGGTGTTGGTATTATATACACGTGATGTGATTATTCAATAATAAATTTTGAATATATTAATAAATATTAAATATTAAATTTATAAGCTATATTATTACTATAGTTCAATATCAACAAACGTAGAGTAAATAGGAAATGTCTTACTATATAGTTTGGAAAACTTCTTTGTAAACAACATTTAGAGTAGATTTGGTCAGATGACCATCATCAGCGCATATCAATATTTTTAGACCCGGCGACTCATGACTCTAGAGACACCGACATACAACTGTCCATGGCTAAAGACTAGTTTTGGCAAGTAAAAACCGACATGCGATAGTGACTATCCATGACTGTTGTTGATAGTAATCGCATACGATACCATCAGTGAAAACTGTCTTCTTTGAAAAGTGAAAGGCAACCTCGCATTAGAAGGTGTCAATGATAGTTGCAGTAAAAAAAATTTTCACCATCATTGGAACCCAATAAAATCTTGGCTCCGATAACATAACTTCCAGGTCTTGTTGCTAAGAGGCATGTACCATTGCACAAGCCAACACAATAGTCAATATTACGCATTAACATCACCAGAACCCCTCTTATCCCATTTAAGAAGTCTAGTGTGTAAAGATCCTACATCAATTTGCAGTTGGAATCTAACTTACAAAGTCCGAAGTAAGATGTGTCTTCACATTTGCTTGATTATGTCAAACCATATAACTGTTTACCCATTCAACCACATCATTCATTGGGGTCAACATAGCTTGGCCATTTAAATAACTTGGATGACTGCCATCCCTTGTGAAATTTGGGTACGTACTCTTAACAATCGTTGCGATAGATTGCTAGAATATGATAAGAGAAGATTATCAAGAATATCAATAATGGAATAACCATCATTAGAATCACCTACAGTGCCATCACCAATACTTGCAATCCAATCAGAAAATGCCTTCAACTCTAAGCATTCATCCCGCTACAGTCTCATATTCTTTGTTAACCTCAAGACTCTACAATGACTCTACAAATGCGATGAGTTGATAGATGCAACCACAATATCTTGCCTACTACCATTTGGAATGATTGGCAATATCTACTGAAAATCACCACCAAATACAACATTTATTCCTCTAACAGACTGATCCTCATAGAAAGGATAATGGTCTCGTAGAATATCCCACGTGGTCCTGTGAAGAGCTTCAAAGCAATGTCTGTACATCATCAGAGTTTCATCCTAAATGATTCGCTTTGATTTAGCTATCAACTCAGCTAATGGACTCCCTTGAGATATATTGCAAGTAGAATAGTCATTTGGATTCAGAATTATCGCAAACCTTGAATTTGCAATTCTACCACCTCGGAGATGAAGGGATACGATTAGGGCTGGGCATCGGGTCGGGGGGTCGGGTTCAAGCCTGACAGTTAGGTTTCAGATTTTGGAACGGAGCCGATCCAGCTCAGTTTGAAAACCCAACTCAACTCGAGTCAACCTCAGGCTGACTCAGGTTGAGTAGGGTTGACGGTTTGGGTTGGACTAGTATAGGTCCAGTACCACAAAAGGCCTAAAATTAAAAAAATAATTAAAAACTAATAAAAATTCATTTGGGAGGCCCAAAGAATTTAAAATCCACCGCAACAGGCCCAGATTCATTGACTATATTGTACAAGATCAATCTGAACAAAAAAACCTAGTTACTATACTAAACTCTTGCAAGTCGGAGAATTTGAGAAAAGTAAATCCAAATGTTCCCCACAAATCATGATGACAATTGACACAAAACGAAAAGTAAATCCAAAGATGGACTCTAGCACTAGTAGTGCGGTGGCAAGCAGGGCGGCACTAGTGTGGCAGAGGCAGTGAAGGTGGCAGTGGATCAAACTTCGGAAGGAGGCGGCGACAATAGTAGTGGCAGACCAGCAGTGAAGGAAAATTGAATTTGAGGGTTTTAGGGTTCCGGAGTGTGTTGTGAATTTGGGGAACTATCCAATTGTAGCTTAGTTTTAGCCTATTTTTACTTAGTGTGAAATTGTCAATTGGAATTTGCAAAACAGCCAAATCAGACAAGATTTTATAAAGGGAAAAAAAATTATCGGGTTGAACCTGAGCCGGTAACTCAGGTCGGGTTAAGTGGGTTATGCCTACTCAACCAGTAACCTGACTAGACCCGAGTCGAGTTCTCTATTTTCCACTGGAGACCCGACCCGACCCGTAGCCCAACTCGACTCGACTCGAGTCGGGTTCCCCATTTTCCACCTGAGACTTGACCCGTTCACCCCCTCAACCTGACTCAACCCGACCCATAGCGGGTCAGACGGGTCGGGTTTTTGGGTTTCCGGATC
The DNA here is from genome assembly GCA_963692815.1 of Nyctanthes arbor-tristis. Classification (NCBI taxonomy): domain Eukaryota; kingdom Viridiplantae; phylum Streptophyta; class Magnoliopsida; order Lamiales; family Oleaceae; genus Nyctanthes; species Nyctanthes arbor-tristis. The sequence goes on along the minus strand of CAVNYN010279102.1, from coordinate 10,623 downwards.
TGATGCCCCAGCCCTTGAAGCGATATAAAGAATGATTTCACCCTTTGACCTCAGAGCAGTGAGAACGTCTTCCAAATAAACGTCTTTCCAGTTCCACCAGGACAATAGACAAAGAACATGCCATCATCACCCATATTAACAGAATCCAGAACAGTAGCGTAGACATTGCGTTACTCATCTGTAAGCTGAGAAGTAGCTTAGTGCCTTCCACTGCTAAAGCCTATATCTATCATATCGCAGCTCTTCATTTATCAGACTGTTTTGTTCATCTAAAAAGTATACATCACCTGAAAATGGCATTGCAGGATAGTTGCGGAAACTCTTTCCTCTTTTATAGAGCATCTTTTCAATATCCACCAGAGCATAATTTTGCAATTCTTCGTCAGTCAACTGAAGGTCTTAAAAACAATAAATAACGCATAATAAGTTATATTGCACAAACATTAAAGACTAAAATCCAGATATTTAACATAGCAACAACACATAGAAAACAGAATGAAAAAAGCCTGAATAAGGTTACATTTGTAAAATATTTCATTGACTATAAAGGACATCATCCGACAAATACTACCAGCATAATAACTTGCCTCAGCTATCCCGTCAACGTACTCTCTATCATCATCCAATAGGTCTCAAGCATAGAACGCATCTCTAAAAATCTCATATTGTACACAATCATAAAACTTCAACTCTTCATGGCTTTTTACCCGGTGGACAACATTTTAAATAGTTCTCAAATAATACTTTTCTACAGCCCCAGGACGGATGAAGTAAATTATGTGAATAGCAAAACAAATTTTCGTGGGTAACCATTCCCTTGTGCTCTTTTTCCGCACAAACTTAGTAGGGAATTCAGCATATGTCAATTTTCTGGCATCGGGGTAATTTTTATTTGCTTCCATCCATGCTAAGAATTTACTTTGATGCACAGATAACCGAGTCATGACTTCATCAATAGAATCATTTGTCGCATAAAAGACATGTTGCTCGTCTGGTAGATGAAATCCAGTCGTTCAACAGACACATCTCTATAGCGAATGTTAAGCCCAGATAATCTCCAAGCAACTTTAAAGGCCGAAATATACCGACAATCATAATACATGTCTATTTCATCTATTTCGATCTCTCAGCAGAACCATAGTCATTCTGGCAAAATGTGACAGTAACACAATCATTCCCCTTGTTAATATATTTGAAGAGATATTTAATGGATTTCAACTGGTTGCACCATCCAACATTGATGTGAACCCAGTATTTCATCAATAAATAACGATTATGAGAAGATCACATACTGGTTATCAAGAAGAATCCCATTTTTTTCCAATGTCCTACCATTATTCGACTGCGTATATACTAGGTAACCGCTTTCATCAATAGTAATAAATACAATAGGCCCCACCCAGCATGAGGTGAGTGAGGCCTTCGTCTCACGCCCTAGAAATGTAGGGGCACATAATATTTGTTATAGCAAGCCCAAAAATTGAAACCATTTTCTTGAAGGAATTTAGGGTCCAAAAAAATGAGAAAAGGCCCAAGATAATAAGAAACAGGGCCTCAATGAAAAGTCGGCTCTCTTTAACAAATCAAACCAAAAGAAAAAAAATTAAAATCCAAAAAATCAAAACGATCGACTGAAGTCTAAGGAACTAAGGAAGACTAGAATCAACAAACTAACCTTCAATCTTTCATCAAAGGCCAACCATTGGCCATTATCTACTTTGGGAGTGCCATTCATGATTCTTAAATCATAATTCATTCATTCCATTATCTACTTTGGCTTTGCTCTCAATTCTCAACTATCAATTGCATTTTTTCTTGGCTGCTCTACACTCTATAGCCGTTCAAGTTTAGGCGTTCAGCAGTTCAAGAACTTCAAGCTTCAAGTTTTGATTCTGTCATTCTGATTTCTGAGCTCAAAGGTTCATATGTAGTGGTTGAGAACTCAGAAGTGAAAAATCCAATTCACTTTCCACATTGTAATTCACTGATTTGTGAGTAATGACTTAATGAGTTGAGAGAAATTGTTAATTTTGATTTTTCTTCAGTTTTTTCAGTTAATTTACTCTGATAACTAATTATTTTGTTACATTTGGATTGAATTGAATTGAATTTTTATTTTTTCCCCTATTTATTTTCAAGCTGTGTTCTTGTTTTTGCATTATTCTATATATGATTGTCCGAGTTGAATTGAATTTGTTAATGCTTGATTCTCATTGAATTGGGTAGTTTAGTTATGTTTATGTGCCTTTAAGGCTTTATCACTTATGAGTTATGATTTAGAAATTAAATTTGTATTTGATGAAAAATCTGTTTAGGAATATGAATTGTACATGTAGGGCGTTGTTGGATTTGCAATTGGTCAGGAGAAAAAACATCTTCTAGTTCTATTGGATACATTGTGGAGGTGTGTATGTGTTCCCTTTTGCTTGTTTTGAGTTTTGATTTGGGAAATGAGAATTTTGGATTGTGAATTTAGCTAGAGTTGGCTACTTATGGGACAATTCTCAGTTGTTGAATGTATTTTGAAATTAAAAGGAATGTACAATGTCAATATATTATATAGGAGAAGGAGAATTAGTGTTATGGAATTATGGAATTAGGCATTATGGAATTAAAGGTCTTTTTTGGTTTTGCTTAATTGTTTTTTATTAGCTTATTTGCCTCCAAAATTGCAAGACGCTCGGTATTTAAGTAACATGTTAACACATTGTAATGTGTTTTGGTGATAATATAGTAATATTTTAGCATATGTTTTGTTTTTGTTCCTTTTTATATTCAATGTTTGGTATATTATTGTGCTTTTCATTATATATATATATATATTATATTTAGTGATATAAGCAAATAATTTTTAAATAATGCCATGTTGCACCAGTGGTGCTTGGCACTAGTCTAGGTGGCATCCAATATGACATTGAATGATAAGTGAAATTAAATGAATAAATAAATGACCCACTTAATTCAACTTATAATTTAATGTCAGCCTTGATATGATGCCAAGTACTAGCGGTGCTAAATAACATTACTTATTATTTTTTGTTACGTCGTGGGCCTATTTTAGGGAGCTCACCTTGGAAATCACATGGCTATCCTTGGGTGCAACAAACTTTTTTGTAAAGTGTTTCAAACAGCGACCATTAACCTACATAGTGATTTCTTATTCAAGTGTCTGCATGGGCCGTGAACCATTATATCCTTGACCAATTGATAATACTTCTCCTTTGACTTTTCATTTGGAATCTCAGCTGATATAGCATTATCAATGTGCGCATGAGTTGGAAGCTTGTATTTTCTCGCAAGCCATAACAATATATGTGCATGAGGTAGAGAAGTGTGATAAATAGTATATATAACTGTCAGAATAGACAAAAACATCATAACCTATAAAGGGACTTAGAAATATAACAATCAAAACAAAAATAACTAAAGGAAAAATACACCATTTAAAAAATAATAGTCGAAAAATAATAAATACATGTCCTGACTTCTCCAAAGACCATTTTTTACATGTCCTGACTTCTCCAAAGACCATTTTTTTCAGATCGACAATTAACAGACCAAGCTTAACCTTGAAAACATACCAAGCTTAACCTTGAAAACCCTACAGATAATATTTGGGGGATTTTTAGGACGAAGCCCCTTATCCTCGAGAAAACGGGTAATATCCGACCACTTACGATTGCAAGTGAAAGTGATAAATAGGTCAAGATATCCAGCCCGTTTACAGATAGTCATTGCATTCTAATAATTTAGCTTGGTATTACGGGTGCCACTTGTAAATGATCCAGGCAAAACAGCATGCTTCCCAACTCTTGAACCATCACTTTCACCGCTTCCCACAGCATTAGTCAATCCTTTGTACAACTCACATCTCAACTTCTTTTGATGTGATCGTATAAATGGCGGTCAAGAAGACTCGACCGTTATATAACCATCGACTAAAAACTATTGAAACAACCTACTAGATGATAAAATATAATGGGATTCATTCTTTCACTCCTGCAACCTGAAAGCAAAGTATTCTATCAGGGACACTGTTTTCCTTCCTCTAGAATAAGACCCATCCACCCTGGCACAATGGTTTGACAATTTTTTATTAGATTTTGTGGGATAGAAGTGACCTAATTTTCATGTGTTCAAACTTCCACATTTGTAGTTTGATATTGTGAAAATCATAATGGGCTTATGATTTGAACGTTGAGGATATTGATGATTTACCACTAATATGCTTAAATTTAGTTGTCAAAGATGAGCATGTCATCAGTCCCGTTCTCCCACCATATGTCTGATAGGATTATCCCTCCAAGTGTATAGATGGTGAGAGATTATTGGACAAATCCCATGAAGTTGTCCCACAGTGAGATGACTCACATGTAGATTATCCAATCAAGCCACATATGCATCTGGCGGGATAATCCCGCCAGAAGTATGACTGGAGATTATTTTTTAGCATATCAGTGTCTGCTGTCATGAAATGCTTAAATTTAGTTGTATCCTAAGATAATAAAATAATTACCAGGATGACATTTTCTCACTTGATATAGGATGCTTTACTTTTTGGGATTCTTCCGTTTGAATTAGATATCCGTTAGTAAGCGTTACATGTATTACGTTGGGGGAGAATTTGCAATACCGTTCTAATCGTACACTAAAATACAAGTGTGCATCAAGTTGGCCAATGTATTAGAGATAATTCCTCTTGAAAGCACAATGGAATATACATCGGAATCTTTTTCATTTTTAAGTATTCATAAGTTTCAGTTTTATAGTATTTTTATTTATTTCTTTTAGAATATGTCTTCCTGTGTAATGCACGGGTGCAACGGTAGTATATATTTAAATAGACACTTTAATGTCATGAGAATCATTTGCATTGCAGTTAAAGAAAGAAAAATTCCTAAAAACAAAAAAAGTAGGATATATATATATATATATAGAGAGAGAGAGAGAGAGAGAGAGAACAAATTAAATGTAACACTGGCCTAATCACTTAAGTAGCAGATATATAAATATGGGTATATTCAAAGAAGATAATTTACTGCTCTTAAAATTACTAAGTTCAATTCACAAAGAGCTACTTAACCATCTAAAGAGCCAACAAAATATATAACTCATTCGTTACTCAACAACGTAAAGACAAAAATACTCAACAAAATTTGAATATGAGTACTGGTATATTCAAAGCAAAGAATTTACACATTAAAATTAATAAAAATAGAATCACAATAATCATTAATTAAAATTGCTCACATTAAAATTACTTAATCGTTTATTCATTACTCACATCACATTTCACCAAGAACAGAAACTCAAAGTAGCAAACATCTAGGGACAGAATATGTAGAATGGTGGCACATTTCAAAAGAAGAACAAACAATATAGAGACAGAAACTGCTCAAACTAAAATTACTTAAGCTATAATTAAAATGCCTCACATTAAAATTACTTAAGATATAATTAATGGCTCACATTAATTAAAATTACAGAAAATGTAGAATGATGGCACAAAGCAGAACAAACAATCTAGACAATCATTTCAAGTTTAAAAACCATTTAATAATCTAAGGCAGACAACAAATAGAATACATACAAAACGTTATAATTCATCCCCAACAAGACAAATAATTAAAACCAATACCTCTTCATCAGCAAACACAAACTTCATTGAATAAAATTCCCATGAATTCTGTCGGCATAAAACATACCACTTAAGCACCAAACGGACGAGAAATGTACACTTCAAGCGGCGATCATCAACATCCTTAAGCAAGTTCTAGACTAGAGCCATTGCCTCTAAGACGAAAAGATGATAATAAAATAAGTGATTTATAATTAAAAGAAATAGACTGTAATTAAAGAAGGGATAATGAAGAAACTGTAATGATAGTCGCCTGCTGTGTGAAGAATTCGACGAAGACCAAGGCCTTAAATAGGCCAAGCTCACAGCAAGTTTAATAGTCTATCCCCCCCAAAAATCAGGAAAAAAAATTAGAGAACAATTCAACACAATTGGAACCCTAATTAGATAACTCATATAGGAATAGCTAAGAATAAAAAGGTAATTGAAAGATGACAGCATCAGACATAAAACAAAAAACTCGTCATTAGTATGTGGCGTTCTGAACTCGGACACCCTTCTAAATCCTGGCAACAAATCAAGGCCTTCGATCAAGATACAAACATCAATTCAGATCAAGCTGGAGATCAATTTGAATGTAGAGAAGGATAAGCCAAAAATTTCAAATGAAGATAAGCAACATGAGTGGAGAGATTGATACGAAGTTAAAGCAAAAAACCCTATTTCCCAAAGAATGAAGCAATTAGATAAGGAAAATGGGAGAACTACAAGAAATATGAGCAACAACGACGAAACTTAGTGACGAAAACTAAAGCGCCTCTATAGGGTGTTATTTATGGCGACGATCTCATGATGGAGGGTGGGACTCTGTATGTAGATTATAGCGGCGACTAAGTCGCCTCAATAGGCTTATGTCGCCACTAAAAGTAGAATCTATTGGGGCAATCCATCTTTCGTCGCCATATTTCTTTACCGTAGCGACGATATGTATAAGTCGTCACTATATTTCTTGATCTATAATGATGACACATAAATTTCGTCACTATACGTTTGGCAGGAAAATTTCCCGCCTTTGTTCATGTATTGTACCGACGATAAGTTGTTAGTATATGTAGTAAGTTTGTCACTATAGTTATAATAATTTATATAATATATATTATAAAAGCAATACAATAATCCAAAGTTTAACTAGTCCAAATGGTAAGGTGCTTTGTGGGTGAAAAGGAAGTCCCCGGTTCGAATCTTAGAGCTTGCAAATGTGTTGAATTAAATTTGGTTGGGCTCCAAAACAGGTCCGGTCGGTCCCAAAGTGGATTGGGTGAAATAATTTATTTTTAAAAAATTTAATGACAAATGGGTAATATTTATAGCGGCGACAGTGAGTCGTTGCAATAGACTGAAAATGTCGTCACTATTGGTCTATTGGTACGGACTTATAATTACAACCATGTCGCCGCGAAAAATCGCTACTATAGACATATAGCGACGACATTTGGGTCTACAATGGCGACTATAGGCGGCATTTGTTGTAGTGCACTTCTAAAGAGGACCAAGTATCGTATAAGGAAAGATGAAAATATCTCTAAAATAAAATATTTGAATTGAAAAAATAGTTAAATTCAATTATTTATTTTTATTGTTCTTATGAAAGAACGATGATAAATTGGAAGGAAAATCATTGTTTAGGAAAGGAGTACTAATCTATATAAGGTTGCATAAATGAATGTAAGAAATCTGTTATGAATACAAATGTAAAAATAACCAAAGTTCAAGGAGTACATACAATTGAAAGGCAGTGTATTTATTAAAAAAAAAAAATTGTGCTGTCAATCTACTTTCTCATATAAGTGAATGAGGGAAATATTTTAATTTTCTATTTTACCCTCACATATTTTCTTTAATTTCTTATTTGCCCTTATAATACACTTTGGGGAAGAAAAAGGTAATTTTTATCATTGTAAGATATGCAATGTACATGTCATATTGAAGGTTTTTTTTTTTTTTTAATGGGGTCATATTGAAGTTCATTACTTCGTCTTTAATAAGAGCTAACTTTAAAGATGTAATTATGAAAATACAATTCGTTATAAGTCTTAAAAGTAACAAGTAAAAGTTCTAATATTACTTTTTTTCCCATTTTGCCCCAATATTCCAATTTCTCATACTTCATTCAATTAAGTGCACTTATACTTGTAACTTTTTATTTCAATTTATTCCTCGTAATTAATTTAATTCAATTTTTTTTTCCTTCAAATTAAAATTAAATAATTAATACCCCTACTTTAGAACAATTCAACTAAGTCCTTATAATTTTACATTTTAATTTCGATCAATCCTACCTATGAAAACAATAATGTTTATTTTTATTTATCATTTATTTTGTTCAACAAACTAGTTTAATAATACATGGTCTCGCCACCTTGGCATGAGTTTTTCTACTCTTGTCTGATGACAAGTTGATTTTTTTTTTCTATTGAGTTGTTTTAGACTTTAAATTGGATTATGCCAATCTTACGCTAGATGAGGAGGAAGAAGGGTTTGTTTTTGAAGGTGAAGAAGTCGGAATCATCAATGAGGATTTACGTTTCCGCCTTATTGGCTGATTTCTTACTGATGATGGAGACAATGGATATTGAGGGGTACTCGTGAGTTAGTCCTACCAATTCAGCAATCCAAAAAAGGGAAAGAAATTCTGATCCCTTCGAAGTCGCAGAACGAAGTTAATGCACGTATTGATTTGGCAAATATGTCTAATTATGGGAACCAAATATTCTTAGAGGAATCTGTCCACATTTCAAATTTAGAACTATCTAAAATATAAGGAATCATGATTAATGACTCAAACACAAAAGGATGGATGATGAAAAAATCAGGACTATCAATCTAACTTGATTGATGAGTACAGCCCAGCGGTAGATGAGTTCGACTTCTCAACAAACGGACCAGCGCTGGGACCAGCTTTGCAGGCCCACCCAGACAAATGAGTATACTAAGCTGGAACTATTGTGGACAGGGCAATCCATGGGCTGTTCAAGTTCTCTTGGACCTTGTCCAACATGATAAGCCAGATTTTGTATTTTTGCTTGAAACTATGTCTTGTAAAGTCCGGTTAGAATAATTGAGGTGCCATATGGGCTTTGAAGGCCTAATGGTGGCGGATTGCATTGGGTATAGTGGTCGGCTCTATTCTCTGGAGGAACAATTTTATGGCTTCCCTTCTCAATTTCTCAAACCATCATATTATCGTCGAAGTCTCTCTAGTTCATCAACCCAGGTAGAGATTGACTGGTTTCTAAGGTATGCTAGAACGGAGTCGACAATAAGAAAGTTGGGGACTTCTTCAAACTTTGAGCTCATCATTGGCCCCCCTCTAGTGTTGTATAGGGGCCTTCAACGATATCACTATTCAGGAAGAAAAGATTGGAGGGGTGATCCAACCGAGCTGGCTCATTAATGGTTTTTGTTCCGCATTGGAAGATTGTAATCTCAGAGACAGTGGTATTATAGGCTACCAAGTTACTTGGATCCAAAAGTGTTGGGAAGATAGTGGAGTGGAGGAGAAACTTGATCGTGTGGTGGCTAACTCTGACTAGCTCTCGCTTTTTCCCGAAGCTCAGGTAGTGAATTCGGGGATTTCTCATCAGATCATTGCCCTCTGTTCTTACAAACTCCGCCTGCTATCTTGCGTCCTTGTGTAAAAAAGATTTCGTTTTGAAAATTGTTGAGCTTTTAGAAGAGGAGTGAAAACTGGTTGTGCAATCAAGTTGGGAGAATCATAGAGATAACTCGATTATTTCACACATAAATAGTGTTGGCAATGATTTATAGTGTTTGAGCAGAAAAGTGAAATGTAAATTCAAGATCGACTTCATTACTGCAAGGATATCACGGGGCATTTCCACCATCTTAAGGGTGAAGTATCTGTTGCAGTCTTTGCGGAAGCTTGGTCAGAGTACAATGAGGTTATTAGGAAGCAGGAGGTGTTTTGGAAACAAATGGCTAAGCAAATTGGCTCAAGGAAGAGGATCTCAATAGTCATTTTTCTTTTTTTTTTTTACTCAACAGCTTCAGCAAGGAGGAAAAGCAATAGGATTGAAAAATTTCTAGACTCTAATGGCGTGTGGCGGACCAGGGAATCGGGTTTGGCTTATCTGATTGGCTCTTATTTTACATAGATGTTCACTTCTAGCCGTGTTGTCATTAACCAACCTTCATTCTTGGAGTTTGTCGATCATCAAGTTATTAAGGATCAATGCACTTTTCTATCAGCAGATTTTACCGTTAAAGAAGTTCATGATGCTTTGTTTGATATGTTCCCAGATAAGTCTCCAAGGCCGGATGGTTTTAATCCAGCCTTCTGTCAAGTTCATTGGGGGTGTTCTTGGTGAAGATATTGCAAAGTTTTGTCTTGAAACAATAAACTTTTGTAGATTCCCTGAAGGTCTAAATGATACGAATCCTAAGAAGACTAGGCCTGGGAATATGAATGACTTGAGACATATATCTTTATGTAACGTGCTTTTCAAAATTATTGCAAAATTGCAAGTGAATCGTTTGAAATATATTCTTCCGATCTAACAATATTCTACTTGCTTATGAAACCATGCAATTTTCGAAAAGGAAAACACAATGCAAAGATGGTTGAGTCGCGTTGGAAGTTGATGTGAGTAAGGTTTATGACTTATTAGAATGGGATTTTCTGAGAGAGGTGATGATCAGAATGGGCTTCAGATCGGAGTGGGTTAATCTCATTCATCTTTGCATATCAACTGTCATGTAGTGTAGTACAACAAGTCTTTTCAATAACGTTTTGATGGTCAGGCTAAATCTCTTTGAAATTTGTTGGGCTAGGATGTAAATAGACAAGTTATTTACCTCGCTCGAATAATTGAGTTCTTAAAGCGTCGGAATTTCACTATCAATATTGGTTTTGTTGTGGAGATCGTAATTAATCATGAGTTATGTCCTAAGTACAATTTGGTTTGCACTTGTAGAACACAAATTATAGACGTTTTGCACATTGGAGTGCATATTTTTTTTTTTTG
>CAVNYN010279076.1:0-10516 GCA_963692815.1 Nyctanthes arbor-tristis | reverse complement strand
CGTCGCGACCTGAATTTAACTTCAATGGAATGTTGCCGGCCGTAAAAGAGACAGAGGGGGTCGTGTGATTTGGGTCATGGGGTGGGGTGGGGTGGGGTGGGGTGGGGTGGGTGCGGTTAATTAATCTAATTTTCTTTTCTCTTTGGTTTTTTTTTTTTAATTAGTTGGAAAAGTCCCCATGACATGCCATGTAGGATGGGGGGCCTCTTTAGTCTACCCCATAGAGTAGGTGATCAAAACTATATACATTAGATATTGAATAAAGTTACTTATCACTTGTTAATTTTATATATAATGACTTTAGTAAAAAATAAAATAAATAAGTAAAAGAAAAAAATAAAAGATTAAAAAAAATATAGGAGTTGGTTTTTAACTCTTCAAATATTTTCAACTTTCATGATAACTAATCATATATGTATAATTTTTTTTTTTGGATGTGAAACTAATAATCTATTGTAAGGAGGGATTTTTTTTTTTTCTTTAGAGCATTTCCAATGTAAAGTCAGGGTGAAATGTCTTAAGTGTATATGTGACAAAGAATATTGATATTACATTTATCAATGTAATAATGTCAATATTGTATATTTGGTAAGTTATTATTAGAGATTTTGAAAAAAAAAATAGAGAGAGAAATATATTGATTAGATAAATTAATACTTGACATTGTCATACACATTCTCTATGACAATGTTAAGCATTTAATATGTCAAATCATCATTTTTTTGCCAATTGTCATATTATTCCATAACTATGACTATGCATTAAAGATGCTCTTACATGTAGTTTGTTAGAGCATCTCTAATGTATGGAGGAAGTCAAGGAATAATATGACAATTGGCAAAAAAATACTTGTTTAACACATTAAATATTTGACATTGTTATGGAGAATGATGAGAATGTCCAGTATTAATTTATCCAATCAATAAATTTCTTTCTATTTTTTTTAAATATCCAATAATAATTTGTCCAATATACAGTGTAGACACTGTTGCATTGGAGAGTTTATTGAATGTAATGTCAATGTCTCTTACTACATATGTACTGTCAATATTATTATATTGGAGATGCTCTTAGTCTTCAAGATTTTATGCAATTGTCCCTTTTCCAAATTATCAATGCTTGTTTCATTCTCTAAAATTTTTCAATGGGTTTTTGTTTGGGTCAGACACTTAATCAAATGCCTGATGGTGTTATGCTATTTGAACAAAGGGCGTGGTAGTACGATTTTGTTTCTCAATATAACAAAACACATTTAAATTAATGGTGATCACATAATCTACATGTCTATTTTCTCAAATTCTATCCACGTTTTTGTCCAATTAGATTTTATTCTAATAGTTTGAGTTGTGCTATTTGAAAGACACCCCAAAAAAAATTTTTTTTTAATAAAATTGATCAAAAATTTCAACACATTACAGATGGTTCCTTTTTTTTTTTTTTTAAACCCTTGTCCTTTCTGAAAGTACAAATGCTTTTAAACCAATGGCGATGTAACATGATTAACCTAGCTATTTGTTCAAAATTCTTTGTCTATGCAATGTCCTCAAATACACGTGTCAGTCCACCGCCTTCTAACGCTACGTGTCCATCTTAATTTTCGTCGCGGTCACCTCTCAAATCTCCATAAACCCCACTCATCACCGGAGACGGCCACCATTTCCCTCCAAAATCTTCAACAATTACAAAATGCGCGGACTGAAAACCTCTCTTAGGTTTCTCAGATGTTATTCCAAATGCTTTTCAACCCAAACCCGTCTCCACGATGCGGGTCCCATGGCTTGCGTTCTGAAATCCCGGTCAGTTATCCGATTCAGTGGACCCGACACCATCAAGTTCCTCCAAGGTCTGGTCACCGGTGACGTGCGGAGGCTGGGTGACCCGGAACCTGCGGGTGAGAATAGCGCCACCCCCAATATGCCAGTTGTCACGGTGCCTCCTGTGTACGCTGCGTTGTTGACTCCTCAGGGAAGGTTTTTGTACGATTTTTTTCTGTATAGGCCACCGCGTTCGGATGAGAAGCTTGATAGGACCGGGTCTGGACCCGGACCTGACCCAGCTGAGCTGGAGATTTACGCGGATGTTGATCGCTTTGTGCTTGATGAGGTCTTGATGACCTTAAAGAAGTGAGTTTTTGGGTTCCTTATTTTGTTTGGTCGACTGAAAAGTCAAAACTATTGCCATTCTTGATTTCTCTGTGTTGCTAGAAGTTAGTATAGATTTATTGTCTTCATTTTACATGATTCCTTATATGAGAGAGCCATGGAGTTATCCTATTGTTATCCATGTTATCGAGGGATAATTACGGCAAAAAAGGAAAAATAATGAGTTGAAGTTGCTCTCTGGAAATGCCCCAGGAAGAATTATAAATGGAAGAATTTATGAAGAGTGATTTTTTTATGCAGTTAGCTCTGAGAGACGATATGAGGAATCAAGTGAATCAAGTAAAACAAAGACAATATATGATTTTTTGTTGACAATTGATTCTTTGATCAGTCAAATAACAGACGTTTTGGAATCTATAGTGTCGAAAATCATAGCCTGACATTCAGCTTCCATGTCCAAACAGAGGACTTCATAGCCTGGTTATTGCATTAAACATTGATGGAATGCAGGATCATAAAGCATTTTTCTTGGGTTGTTACTAAGAAGGGCAATATACTTGATGATGACGAAGTGTGCTTCTACTATGGTGTGAAGGAACCATTCCAATTTTGTGCTAGTCATTTTGGAAATAGATTTTTTTTTTTATTTGCGTTACGAAGCATCAGGGAATTGTGATAGAGCAGAGACTTGGATGCTACAATGTTCAATGGACTAATGTCTAAGCATATCACTAAAAGCTATTTTTATCACAACAACTTGAGGTGTGTAGGAATAGATATATGCAATGTTGAAACAAATAAGCAGATGCGCTTTTGATTCTCTTTTGAAGTAACTGTGACATTTTTTCCCCCAAAAAGGAAAAGGTAACAACTTGGTGCCTGAACTACAAAGAAGAGAGTTACGAAGTCATATCATCATAAATGCAAATCGATGATTGCTCCTAATATGCTTGTAGTATTAACCTTATTCACATGCACATTCTTTTATTTCTTCTTAGTCAATAGACTCCAGACGTAATAGCTCTGGTGTAGGATTAGTGATGCATTTTTTGAGCATTGAAGTTTTTTGAGATCGGAAGCTGAAAATAAACAAAATATATTGTGTGACAAGGGAAGACCACATTTTACTGTCTGGTGTAATTTGATATATCTATCAGGACTACAAGAACCTTATGTAGTTCAACCAATTCGGTTTTCCATTGAGGGAGATTAAAAGTTTCACTCTCAAGTGTGGACATGGAATAATTATTTCTTGTTTCTCACACTCATGACTCAGAAATATACAATTTACAATTTTAAATAAGTTGTATAGTCACACTTAAGTGTGAACATGGAATAATTATTTCTTGTTTCTCGCACTCATGGCTCATAAATATACAATTTACAATTTTAAATAAGATGTATAGTGAGGAAACCGCTAACCTTAATGCCAGAAACATTCAGGAGATGGATATATTTTAAGAGATGCTATAAGTTCTAGCATTGTTGTTTTCCCCTTTCCAACAATAAAGACGAAGCTTATATGTTTATAGGTGATAGTTACCTAAATCCTTAACCAAAAGGAATGTGACTTTGCAGTTGAAGGTGTCTTTTGCTGAACTATTTGTTATAATTTGTAATAAATCCTGGTCTGGCAGATATCGGTTAAGGTCCAAGGTTGACATAGATAATGTGGCAGAAGACTTCAATTGCTGGCAACGGTTTGGTGGAAATTTTGCAGAGGAATCCCCATCGTCAGAAGAATTGGGAGCTAACTCTGTTGGCTGGGGTGGTACTGTTGATCCTTCTGGTGTATCAGCTTCACGAGGGCATCAATCTGGTTGGTATTGGAATAAGGATCCTAGATTGGATTGCCTTGGAGATAGGAGCATCTTTCCTTCCAACACTACACGTAAGTTTTGGTAACCCACCTTCTCTTGCCTTCTTATTTCTTATTTTGTTTTATTCATCTGATTGTCCATTAAATGGTCAAATTGGCATATCAGATAACTGGATAATTGAAACCTGTTCAGATGATGTAAGCGTGGAATTACAATGGAAAAATTTAAATTTCTTCTGGTTTTACTAGTTGTCTCGAGTGTCTTTGTCTATTCAGGAAACCCTTGTAAATTGTCTGTATCTATTCGTTTATCTGTTGCAGCACCTCTTCTAGAGGCAGATGTAGAAACTGATGAAGATAATTTTCTTTTGTGGAGATTGGAGAAGGGAGTTGCTGAAGGCTCATTAGAGATCCCAAAAGGTAGGTGTTCCTTTCTATTCTTAACTTTTAAGAACATAAAATAGAATCTTGCTCTTCAATATTTTTCTGACACAATCTTGAAAAAAATGTTTTGCGCATGTTGAGCAATCCCTTTTATAGTCTGTACATTTATCCTTACAACTTTTGTTCTCCTTTTCACAAACAAATGTGGAAAGGGTATACCACACACACACACACACATACACACAAAAAAAAAGAAAAAGTATCATAAAACGAAGGCATTTTCTCAATGCATGACCTTTTTTTTTTTTTTTTTTAACTTGGAAGCGAGTTAAGTGTAAAGCTGAGTGTTGAAATCTGGATGAAACAACCTCCTTCCTCGTCCTGCATATAGTGAGATCCATGTAATGGAGTGAGAGATAATAAACAGAGAACTGAACGAATGCTGATTTAGGTGGAGGACAAGCTTCTTGTAATAAGTTTGTTCCCAGCAACTGCAGTTGACTGCTGAGTGCTCGGTCAACTGGTCATGTGCATATCCTTGAGATGGGAACAAGAAAAGCTGTTCTAGTGCTCCAAAGTTTTGCCCGCTGTACATATCTTCTTCCATTTATACTTATTTCTAAGACATCAACTAAAATATTTAAGCGAGGCGATGAACTTCAGAATTTCAAAAATACCCCTTAAATATATGAATACTGATTCCTTGTTGCCGTGGTATGAATGGATGTGGTAAATAATTAAAAATTAAAGCTATAACTTGTCAAAATGCCGTTGTACCTGTAGGTGAGGCAATTCCTCTGGAGTACAATCTTGCTGGGTTAAATGCAATAAGCTTTGATAAAGGATGCTACATCGGCCAAGAGCTCATTGCCCGTACACATCACCGTGGTGTTATTCGGAAGCGTTTGATTCCTCTAAGGTTTCTAGATGACAATGGAAAAGGTACGCTTTCTAAAAGTATCTCCATGTTGCTCATCTTCTTTTGTCTCAACAATTTCTCTTTGTTAATTCAGAGTTGGAGCAACAAGTTGCTCCAGGTTCAGAAGTGATTGACCTAGTAGCTGGCAAAAAGGCTGGGACAGTCACGGCTGCACTTGGATCTCGTGGTCTGGGACTTCTACGTTTGGAGGAAGCTTTCAGAGACACAAGAACCTTGACCATTAAAGGACAGGAAGACATCAGAGTCGAGAGCATAAGACCAGAATGGTGGCCGCCTGAGTGGTTTCGTGATCAACAACTGAATAGTGAAGCTGCTTAGATTGTTCCACGCAGGAACAAAATTGTTGACTTTTGGTCTTGGTTCATCCAGAATAGTGGAAGTTCTACAGAGTAAAATAGAAGGCATACTCGAAGCGTTTTGCTGTAATTTTATGTATTCTATCACAAATTTACTTCTCTGGCAGCTTTTGTATCCGCATGCCGGGAGCTGTTGCTTGTGCAATAAAAGCCCGCACCAGTGATGATGATTATAAGTGGGCATGTAACATAATTGTTCAAGTGATTCAATATGATATGTTCCTTGTGTATGAATTTATCATATGTGTATACTGTCTGGAGAACATTTTATTGACCGCGTCTTGCAGTAATTATTGAAGATGGCAATGGAAATGAAATTGACTTCATTGAAGAGGCTTTGATGTATATCTTGTGATTCATGAAGTTAAATCAGTTTTTAAGATTTTTACAAACCACCTCAAATTGAAGAGGTCGACAGCTAGCTCTCAAGATTTGTACTGAATGTTGCTTGTGTATACACACAGAGAGATCGTATAAAGCATAAGTGCACAGATGTATTTTTCATAAATTTTGCCCAATTGACCTGAATGGTTCTTGCATAAAATACAAAGCAGTGTGCTGTCTCGCTCAAGATGAAAAGGAAACAAGCGAAAATGTACAAATTTTCCTCTACACAGGCTGGCTGTATGTATTACGACACTTCCAGACACTGTACAAGTTTCCTAGGTAAACTGGCAGCAAACTATGAATGATAAACTCACATGTGAAGTTTGATAACCCTTGCTCACTCCTGGAAAATGATTGCATTAAATGAGGAGTCAGGCAACCGTCTGAAGGCGTATGAGAACAGGCGAGCAGCAGGTTTTCCAAATTTTGAGAATCTGTACCCTCAGGTTCAGGGGCCAAGGGCGGTTCGTTTCCATTGGAAGAAGAGCTGCCAAGGTTCCTCTTATCATCCTCTGGAGTATCATCGGTATCTCCTCTTCTATCCTCCTGTTCACTTGAACTCCCACCAGCACCACCCATTGGCATGCTTCTGACCAAGTCTGGTCGAGCTTCAACGCCAACTCGTCTTAGGTGTAGCTGATAATATATAGAAGGCATTTATCAGGTAAAAATTGGTAGTCTATTTGCGGGAGTAAAAATTACAAGTCCTGGATCAGATAACAATCTATGAAATGTACATGCAAAAACTTCTGAACAATACCTGGAGATGAAGATTTACTTCATCTGGTCGTGAAAGAAAAGGAAAATCACCGCCAGTCTTGAGAGATGCTTGTCTGGCACCTGGGTACCTTTCACTTACTTGATCTTTAAGTTGCTGAGGAATTGCACAGAAATCGTTTGTCTTCAAGCAGGAGCCGCCACACCAAAAAGAAAAATCAAGTTGTCAGTGAACTTTTCAATTTTGAAAGTAAATTAAATCTGGATTTTTGTATTACATCCTTAGACTAAAGGAACTCTTGATCACAGTACTCAGAAATAGATAGCCAAGCATGTCAGCAAAGGAGATAATTAACAGCAGTAGCAACAACTCTAATCTTAATGAATGAATAGTGGACGATAGCCTAGCCACCCATATTGATGTCAGCCTAGGGTTTACACTTGTTGGATGGAAAAGGATCAAACTTCGAATTTTTGGGCAGCTAGTTTATTTGGATTATATTAGTTTCGATCTCTGTAGAGAATTCCTGCTCATGGTTAGGCTTACAAGAATCTATATTGTAAAAGAGAATAAGATTTGCAAACTGTAACAGTTATGCTGGTCATGACCAAGTACGTTAAAGAAAGCTGTGTGATCTTACATCCATTATAGTGATTAAAGAATCAGCAAGCATAAGCGGTCCCACTGATGCAGCATCAGCTGTCAAACTTAATCTGGAAGCCAGGTCTTCTCTGGATAGAGTTTCAACCTGCACGGAAATTTAATATTTACAGCTCCACCACTATTTAGAATTGTACGGGTTAATACATAAAACTCAGCAAGAAACTCTAAATCTAACATCTTTGGAATAAAATGCCACTGCCACTGCCACTCATGCACATAAGAGAGACTGCATCACCATCTCTATCTTTTGCAAGCACTGCCAATATAAACCAGCCTCATTACTTGGAATGAGAATGTAATTGCAGAACTCGCGACATTCTTCATTGGTGAGATATTTCAAAAATAAAGGTCTTAAGCATGTCAAGTGATTAAAAAAAAGGGGGGGGGATTGGTGGGGGATCATTGGGAACTCACATGTGGGTGGATGGCGGGAGATCCTTTTTTTTTTGGGGTGGGGGTTGGACTTTAGAAAAAAACTTGGATGTCTTGATAAAACTACAAATAAAAAAGTTATTCCGCGTACACCAGAATTTCACCTGAGCAACAACAAAGTCCACAGAATCCGCAATAAAAGGTTCATGGGGGCCATCACGAATCCCTGTTAGGACGTACCGCTTTATCTGAAAAGATGGAGTCCAACCAACGCTGCCCAAGATCAAGGCCAGAATAGAACGTTTTAGCATGATAAAAGGCAAAAGATTAGTTTTATGCACACAAAATGTGCTATGGAGGCAAGAAATCATAAGGGGAATATTCTTCAAAGGAATACGCTGCCCTGCAAACTGCCGTCATACCAGGCAAAAGGGGGACAAAAAATATTAAAAGAGGAAACTTTATATCAGGAGAATGGTCATATATCCTAGGTTACTTGTCTAAATGCGTGAAATACCAGCATCAAACGCTCTACTTTTGTGACCCTTGTTTCATCTAGAAAGGATATCAGATATTTTTACTTAGTCCATAATTATAGTTTATATGAATATGCATTTTAGATAAATGTTTGAAAAGATCGGTGTTATACCAGTCTGCATATCCAAAATTTGCAGATCTCACAAACTGCCGTATGCGTCACAGATGCAAAGAATATTGAGCAGCATGAATATCTAATATCTACAATAAACACTAGGCACCATGTTGAAAGCACATAAACGAACTAATTTAGTTACTCTCTGATGCAACACAGGCAAAATGGCCAGGAGATGCAGCCCTCGATCTCAGGTGACTGGAGTTCAGACGGTGCTCTTCCGATCTCTCACGGTTATTCCCCTTAATTATTTAAACTTCTGACAATTGAGACACTAACTGTTAGTTGCAAACTATAAAAGTAGTTTGCATCCCCTAGTTAATACACTGGTGGGTTTGTAACCATCACCCAGGTGATTATTTTTGTAGAGCTTTCAAACCAGATAAACCTATTTGGCTGCTTCAAATCGACATGTGGGTATTTGGCAGGCTTTGCAAATAGTAGATCGGAATTGGCCAAACCTAAAATTAAGGTCAAGAATGTGAAGAAGTTTCTTCGGATTCTAGCCTCAAATGACAGAATGAACACCTTCATTTGGTTGAATCATACACATAGAAGATTGTGGTCAAAGAATTTCTTCAGAAAATTAATCAGATCATAATAAGCAGTTATTAGCAGTAACTTTTAAATTTATTCTTCTTTGAAGAACTCACATTGGCGAAAGAATAGGAACATGATACCACCTGGCAGGTGAAAATCCGATAATTTTATGTAGAAGGTTAAAATGAAAATAAATTTTGCAGAAGTTAAGAATAGAAATTCTGGAATTTAAAATTTCAATAAACTTGTTCTATTATTAACACCATGTTTGCTTTCCACTTTTTACTCACTTTTACGTGGAAGTTGGGAACAATTGACTCCTATCACAAGTAAATTTACTACATATATATCCTAAATTGCCAACCAGTCATGGAATGCCATAACCTGAGGTCTAGGATAGACAGAGAGCCAACATTGCCAAGAAGAAGAAGAAGTTAAGAAATCAATCCAGTAGGAAGTTTAGAAATAGTAGCATACATGATTTGATAACAAAATGATCAGAATAAGATCAAATCACGAGTCTCATTGATAACATACATGGGAGCCCATGGCATGGCCGCAGAAAAACTACTCGTCTCCAAAAATGTGTTTGACAGCACCAGTGACTTAACTCGTCGTGGACGATGCTGTGCAAAGAGTTGAGCTAGGAAGCCTCCAAGAGATGTTCCATAAAGATGAATCTGGTGAATACAGATGAAACGGCCAATTCAGATGTCGTTAATTAGTTTCATTAAATCTGACATAGAGGTAGCTTTCTCGTCCAATTGGTTTTCAAGAAAATTAGTTATTTCTGTCAAGCTTGACAGGAAATGTCAACTTAATGGGTAGAATAAAACGGATTTAGCAGAGCTGCAATCCTATCTCAATCAATACAAAGTCAACAACGCAACATGCTTTGTATATTTTCTCTCATCTGAAAGACAAAAGATATAGCCTTGCTAAGCTCTTCTTCATGCACACACTCTGCATAACTCAGAAATCAATAGTTAAATGTCAATCATCACTTACAGCATCCTTTTCTTAAATGTTCATCTACATGAATTACTGTTAAAGGGTCCACTAAATGATATACCAGGTTTGTCATATCTAATATAGATATCAATTGAGAAGAAAGCAGTTGTGTGGGGGAACAGAAAATATCAAGGATGCCGGCAGTAAAATTCTTTATCATATCTTAGCAGAAAGAGCAGCGCCGCATAAGGCAATTCTAGGAATAAAAAGGCAAGGAAAAATTTGATATTTTTATGTGAGGTAGTTTACTCAAACAAGCTTTGATGAACATAAGATATGCAGCCCACACCTAGCACAAGCTAATAGAAGTGGAAGGTAACCAAACAAGAGGAAATTATAAGGCTTTCAGCAGAAAAGGATTGGAACCATAAAACAGTATAATAATTCGTAAAAGACAAACAGGAATCTTACATGATGAACGTCAATAGCATCCAGAAACTTCTCAAATGCTTGAATCCACTCATGGTGGTTCCACACACGTGGAATATCAACAGATATGACTCGGTAACCCTGAATAAAGAAGGATTTTCAGTTCTTTTCTTCAACTATAAGATCTGCTCCATCCAAACGCA
>CAVNYN010279072.1:0-11530 GCA_963692815.1 Nyctanthes arbor-tristis | reverse complement strand
ATCTCAGAAAAGTTTTTTACTCAGAAATAAGCATCGTATGGTAAATGCAGGTTTTCAACTCTCGTCTCATGCTATAAAGCTAGTAAATACTAGGGCATAGTAATCAAGTATTGCATGTAAATCATAAATATTCTTGTCTTGTCCCGTCTTAAGCATAAAGCAAATAAGCTCATTCATAAAATAAACACATGAATCACATATTCACATGTATACTGATAAGACAGATCAATTAATTTTGCGCATACTTTTGGAAATAACGTTTTCTAGAAAAATGAGACTACCTTAAACTTTATGAGCTGCGCAACCTTTGAAAAATCTTACTTGCTTATGAATCTTCACGTCTCGTCTAGTCAAAATAAAATAAATTATTTTAGTATAGAAGAAATAATACTTTACGAAAAAGGAAATAAACTCTAAGGATTAAATTGATACTCTGGAATAGTTTAGGACTGGGACCAAAAAGGTGGATAACAAACCCAAGGCTGAATTCTTTAACACAGAAAGTTAGGAACCCTATTTAACTAGACCGGAAACCTTAGGATTGAAATAAATAAAACTGGAACTTAGGGGACTGACTTTTGAAATTGCTGAAAACTAGGGACCCTAAGTGCAAAATCAATCTAATAAGAATATCAAATAATGGCTCAGTTTTGCAGAAGGCAGAGTCGGGTCTGAAATTTCTCAAGGCATGCGCCTGAGGCTCAGCGAGATTGACACTGGCGAAAGGGATCTCGGCCAAGGGTGAAAGAGGGTGGCCGAGCTGGTTTGGTTGAAGGCTTGCGTGGGGGAGATAGAGATGCTGCTGGCCGCTTTATAAGCTCGATGCGGGTTGAAACGGCAGAGGCAATTCGACCTCAGGAGGGGTTGTGAATTCCAGCTGGCGCTGAGTTCTCCGGCCGGTCGAGCTAATCGGAGTAGGTCGAGATGTGGTGGTGATGGTGCCGTGGGTAGTGTATGTATATCTGTGTCTGTGCTGTATGTCGTGTGTGGGAGAGATGTATGTGTATGTGTTTTTGGTGGAAATTTGGTGCGTGAGGAAGATGTATGTCGTTGTGTGTGTGGTATAGATAGAAATCATCTAATCTTCATGTGTTTGTATGATTCTTTGGCTGTACCATGAGAGAGGCAACGGTGGGTGATGATACGATGGTGTAAAAATGTGTAATGTATCTCTGTAAACAAGGGAAAATAGACAAAGGAAAGCATAGACAGGCTTGACATACCAACTCTGGATTTTCTGCTTACTGTAGTGTGGGGTTTGTGATTGATAGGGAAGAGTTTATAGTGTCACAATCAAGAATTCCCTAGATTGGTTGGGAGATAGAGTTCAAGTATATGTGAATTTCATGGTAGTTGAAGTTGACATGGGAGAGGTGTTGAGATGGCATACGAGCACAAGATTGGCTTTTTTGTAAATTTGGGAGAAATCATATGCAATAGAAGTAGGAAAATAGTGAAATTTGATTTTGTTTAAAAGCCTCTAGCTGAACTATATCTATAAAGTTTTAGTTAAAATAGATTTTTAGTTTAAATAATAGAATTATTTTTTTAATATATATAAATCATTAATTATAATAGTAGAATAATTGGACCTAATGTAATAGTTGAAATTAAAATTATTCATGTGACTAGACGGGCATTTCACAAAATGAACATTAAAATAAGTGAGATTATAGTGACACGTTTTATTTAATAAAATTTTATTCTTAACAATTTCTGGTCACTACAACAACCTACCATCTGCCATTTCCTTGGCTGCTGTACAACTTCCTGAAAAATCAGGGTATGGAATCTCTCACAGGTGACCAATGGCATGAATCGCTCAGTATCATCAATAGAGAGAACTGTACAGGGATCTTCAACCCTACTGTTAGGGTGCCTACCTCAAAAGGGGATGCAGAGATGGATTCTAAATAGCTAGATCAGTTGTTATAGTCCATTTCTCAACTAACTGAAATGGTGTTCAGCAAGAGCGGGAGGACAGGAAAAGGGTACGAACATCTGTAGCACAAATTGAACAGACCCTTGCGACTATGCATCCTGTCATCTCACATATCAGGGAGGATTTAACTAACTTGCACTATGCTTACAATCACTTTCTTAATATATTTAATCCTCTTTGTGATTTCTTTATGAAAGCTGTTTTTTTGAACCCAGAAACATTATCTTCTAAGGATGACTGTCTTAAAAACTTTCTATTGGGCTACTATAAGCAGTTTTAGACTTCCACTGCTACTGCTACTGTTCCTGCTCCTGCTCCTGCTCCACCAGCTCAAGTTGGGCACGCCACTCAGCATCAGGACGCAGCTGGTACGACTTCCAAGCGCCCAGCACTATCTGGTCCGTCAAATGGAGTACCCCCTCCCTCCAAAAAGGCCAAGAAGGTCAAGAAGTCAGACAATGATAAGAAATCTGCCTAATTTTGGTATTTTTCGCTTTTTGCTCAAAAAGGGGGAGATCGACAAACATTGACATTGAAAATTTTTTTGAACATTTTGATGGTTATGTACTTATGGTCCAAATGCTTTGATGTTTACATACATTAATGCTTGATGGTTTTTTGATGGTTTTGTTGATTATGCTAGATGGTCTTTAGTTTTGAACAAAATTAGAAAATGCCAAAGGGGGAGACTGTTGGTATATTTTATTGGCATGTAACCTAATTTTGTGTGATCATCAAATATTGTTTAGTGATTAACAAATTAATTATTTGTTGAGTGTTTTATTGGTTTAAGAGTTTGTGTCTTGTAGGGACATCTCTTAAACAAGACTTTTACCACAGGTGTTAAGAGATAAAGTTTATCTCTTAAGACAATAGATAAATGGTTATCTCTTATCAAGTGTTGCAGATCATGGAAGAAGAGATAAGGGTTTATCTCAAGATCAAGGATAAGCAGTCGAGCTTGGATGTCTATTCGGTTGTGACCTATAAGAAGACATGCTGAGCTGCTGGGAAGGATCAAGAATTGTGGAGACAATTGCAGGAGTTGCATGCGCCAATTATTGGTGATCCAAGAGAGGGGGGAAAGACCAGTGATCCACGGTTTGGTAGATCAAGTGAATGATAGTGCACCCACAAGGGTAGCCGTCCATGCACTAGAAGAAGTGCTTCGTAGAAATTCAGAACGGGAAGTTTGAATTTTACTTTTTGCTGTTGCTTGTGCTTATTGATGTAATCAATCCATGTACTAATTTCTTGAACTAGTGGACATTTTTCTCTCCTGTGGCAAAGGTGCCGGTGGTTTTTCCCTGAGGGGTTTCGACGTCAACATATCTTGTTTTCTGTTAATTTACTGCTTTTTGACGCTAGACAGTTCTAGATTAATATCGTTGTAGCTAGACTTAGCCTGCTAGACAGACACATCCAGATATCTAGATTAAAATTGTTTTTACCTACCACGACAACCACTTAGTTTTTTTTTTTAAAAAAAAAAGGAAAATCACATAATAGAAAAAATAATGTTACCAATGTAAATGAAAAGTTCATTTTAGCAATATTTTTTGCGCCCAAAAAATCACAGTAACACTAGAAGAGCAAATGTTACCATGGGGAAAACATTACAATAGCAAGACTACTGGAAATGGTAACAAAGCTGTCTAAGAAAACAACTGAAAAAATAAACTGGGACATGTAATGTCACGAGTAAATGGTAACACAAAAAATAAATACATAAATAAATAAATAATAAAACAAAAAATCAAAAGAAAAAACCGGAAGAGAAAAAGGAGATTGGAACACAACGGAAATAGTAACAAAAACACCCAAAAACTATCAGCCGGAAAATGTTAACAATACCAGTAACAACAGCGGCTTCCATTCGCGCTGCCTCCCTCCTTGATTTATCACAGCCGCCTCTCCCCCTTATTTATCACAATGCTTCCTCAAAAGATCTCAATCGGTTGATGGATATAGTGCTGGTGGTGTCGGTGGTGTTGGTGTGGTGGCGGCAATAATGGGCCACCATATAAGCATTCCTCATCACTATTTTTTAAGCCCTAGCTGTCGCCACTGCTACCATACCAAAAGGGGGAGCCCCCCCCCCCCAACATTTTTCCCTTTTTCTTAAAAAAAATTAAAATACTTATTTTTTTATTTGCCAAAGGGTTTTCTTTTGATATATCAAAAATGCCCCCAACTTTCTCTTTCCAATTGGATGGTTAATGGACAAAATTGATGATTTCTGTCATCAGGGACTTAAATAGGGATTTTTTAAAAGGTTGAGTACCCCCATAAGGAGAAATAAAGGTTGGGACATGATCTATTAATACTCGAAAGGTTGGGGATGTTAGGTGTAAATTACCCTTTAATAAATAATCAGTAGTTTCCCATATTTTTTATTTTTTTGTTATTTTATTTTTTTAAATTTCATTTGCGGGCAAAATCAAGCTCTGGTGTGTTACTACTTTTCGGTACATTGCCATTTTCTGACGTGTTACCATTCTCTCTTTTGAATTTTTTTTGGTTGGTTTGTTACTATTTACCGGTATTGTTACCATTTTTAGGTTGATTTTTTTGAGTGTTTTTGTCACTATTTCCAGTGTTTTATCTATCTTCTTTTTCTCTTCTGGTTTTTTCTTTTGAGATATATATATATTATGGT
The DNA here is from genome assembly GCA_963692815.1 of Nyctanthes arbor-tristis. Lineage (NCBI taxonomy): Eukaryota > Viridiplantae > Streptophyta > Magnoliopsida > Lamiales > Oleaceae > Nyctanthes > Nyctanthes arbor-tristis. The sequence goes on along the minus strand of CAVNYN010279072.1, from coordinate 6,929 downwards.
GTGTTTTGTTACCATTTACTTGTGACGTTACCATATTCCAGTTTATTTATTTATTTTTTTTGGTTGTTTTCTTGGACGGTTTTGTTACCATTTTCCAGTGGTCTTGTTACTGTAATATTTTTCCTCATGGTAATACTTGCTCTTCCACTCTTAGCATGATTTTTTTTTATAGTGCAAAAAATATTGTTTAATGAACTTTTCCCTTATATTGGTAACATTATTTTTTCTATTAAGAATTTTCCTTTTATTTTATTTTATTTTATTTTATCTTAAAAGTGGTTGTGATGGTAGAGGGGTTGCCGGCGGTGGTTGATTTTAGCAATTGGTGGTTCAAAGCAATTACTACTTTTAATGAGGCTTAAAAAAAATAAAACTTAATTATGATTGCACTTTTGCTATTGATTGATAGACACGGTAGAGGAGGAGGTGTAGCTGTAATTTGGAGAGACAAACATAATTATTTTATTAAAGGGTACTCACAAAACCATATTGATATGGAAGTTGAGGACACAACTAAGGGTCAGTGGCGATTAACGGGGTTTTATGGGTTTCCTGAATGTAATCGAAGACGAGACACTTGGAACCTTATTTGATATCTATATGGACAATCGTCTTTGCCATGGTGTTGTATTGGTGATTTTAATAACCTATTGCATTCGTCTGATAAGAAAGGAATTAATGATCATCCTAATTATTTGATTAGAGGTTTTCAAGAGACAATTGCGGATTGTTTTTTAAATGACTTGCCATTTTATGGTCACTCGTATACATGGGAGAAGAGTAGAGGCAAGGATAACTAGGTACAAGAACGTCTCGATTGAGCGTTTGCTTCAACTGATTGGATGAGAATGTATACTGATGCTAAACTCCTTAACCTGTTGGCTCCGGTGTTGGATCACTCCCCTATTCTTCTGGAGACAGACAATGAGCATGTTTGCCATATGGTGATACGTAAAAAATTCAAAAATGGGTGGTTGAAAGAGCTGGGTTCTGTCGATGTTCTAAGGGATTTGCTGCAGTGCATTGAAGAAACGGACATCCTAGAAAAACTTGATCAATGTTTGAAAAGATTGGCATGCTGGGGAAGATATCCTTCAAGTACTTTAGGCGGCAGATATGTTGAATCAACAAAGAGCTTGACAGGATGCGGGGAAATAGGAGTAACGAAGTGGCAGAAGCTTATCAAGCGAAGAGGGTAGAACTTGGGAATATTCTACTCCATGAGGAGTTGTTCTGGAAACAACGAGCAAAAGCTTATTGGTTGCAAGACGGTGATGCGAAAACTAAGTATTTTCATGCTGTGGTGAACGGTCGACGGAAGAGAAATAGCATTCAAAAGATCAAAAATGATGTTGGGGTGTAGATTGTTGATCAGGAAGGTTTACGTGCGACAGTAAGAGAATACTTTGAGAGGTTATTTGCTGAACAAGAAGCCAGGCCGGATGAGATCTTAGGGGCGGTCTCAAGGCGGATTTTCAAAGAGGAGAATGGAATGCTCTTGAAGCCTTTTTCTAAGGAAGAATTCAAAAGGGGACTTGATCAAATGCATCCCGATAAGTCCCCAGGTCCAGACGGTCTAAATGTAGCCTTTTCCTAAAGGCTTGGCCTTTGATTGGTAAAGACATAGCTAGCTCATGTATCAAGTGGCTCAAGGATTAGGCTTTTCCACCAACCTTGAATAATACTCTAATCACCTTGATCCCGAAGTGTCACGAGCCAGCTTCGATGAAGGATCTTCGACCCATAGCTCTTTGCAATGTCATATATAAAATTATAGCTAAAGCTATTGCCAATCAGTTGAGGAATTTGCTTCTGGGAGTGATATCTAAATTCCAATCGGCTTTTGTAGCCATTACAGATAACGTGGCCATGGCATTTGAATTAATTCATCATATGAAAAAAAAGAGTCATGGGAAAAAGGGGGAGGTGGCACTGAAAGTGGACATAAGTAAGGCTTATGATAGAGTGTGCTGGGACTTCTTGAGGAAAATCATGCTAAAAATGGGCTTTGATGCTGAATGGGTGGATATTATTATGCTGTGTGTTACAACGATGAACTATACAATCCTTGTCAATGGTGGAGAAGTTGGCCCCCCATCCAACCTCGGAGGCGTCTAAGGCAAGGTGATCCGCTATCTCCATACTTGTTTATCATTTGTGTTGAAGGCCTTACGTCTCTTATCCAACAGGCAGAACCCACTGGAAGCATTCATAGATGTAAAGTGGCTAGAACAGGTCCAAGTATTTCACACTTGTTTTTCGTATATGACATTTTTTTCTTCTTTAGAGCTAATGTACAGGAAGGTGAGACTATGAAAGGAATACTTCACAAATATGAAGAAGCTTCGGGTCAATCTATCAATTTTGAGAAGTTGGGCATCTTTTATAGTGCAAACATGGATCAGGATACGAGGCACAATGTTTCTGATTTACTTGGAGTGACCAACTCACTAGACACAGGGCGATATTTAGGGCTACCCTCTCTCATTGGGAGCAAGAAAAATGCCGTATTTAGGTTCCTTAAAGATCGCCTTTGGAATCGGATGCAAGGGTGGCAAGCTAAGTTATTATCAAAAGCAGGTAGAACAATTCTTATCAAGGCGGTGACGTAAGCAATTCCTTCTTATTGTATGCCAGTTTTTCTACTCCCGAAGTCTGTTTATGAAGAACTTGAATGGATGATGAACTGGTGGGGTTCAAAAGCTAACGGAAGTAGGGGTATTAATTAGCTTCGATGGGCTCGTCTTTACACTAGAAAAGAAGATGGAGGTCTGGGTTTTCGAAATCTACTAGCCTTTAATTTAACGATGCTTGGCAAACAAGGTTGGAAATTACTCACGGACCCCAATGCTTTAGTTTCTTTGGTCCTCAAAGCTAAATATTTTCCACGAGGGGACTTTTTATCTTCACAACTAGGATATAATCCTAGTTATACCTGGTGAAGCATTTGGAGTTCGCGAGCATTGTTGGTTAAATGTTGCAGATGGAGAGTGGGGGATGGAAGAAGTATCAATGTTTGGCGAGACCCTTGGTTACGAGATGAAGCCATCTTTAAAATTGAGAAGCCAAAAATTGAAGAGTTGAGTAACACTAAGGTGAACGAGATGTTTATTCCTGGATTAAAGGAATGGGGTGTGGAACTACTGGAAGATATTTTCATTCCTAGAGATGTACATGAAATTTGTAAGATTCCTTTATCCTCGGTGGAGAGCAAGTGATAGATGGCTGTGGCATTTTAGTAAGAATGGCAAATATATTGTCAAATCGGGTTACAGAGCAGAAATGGAATTGGAGGAAGATCATGGTCAGCTACTAGAGGATGGTAATTGGAAATGCTTGTGGGGATTGCAGCTTCCATGGAAAATGCAATTATTTCTTTGGAGAGCTTGCCGGAATTGCCTGCCAACAAGGGAGAAGTTGATCCAGAGAGGGGTTCAAAGTCCAAATTCATGTGTTATATGTAGTAACGATGAAAAATCTGCCCTTCATTCATTGGTAAGATGTGCTTTTGCCAAAGCCTGTTGGAGGTATTTTGGAGTAAGCTTGAATGCAGATGAATCGGAAAGCTTCAAAGGTTGGTTCTTAATTTGCTGAACATAAAGGAAACAAACATCGTGGAGAATATTGGAGCCATTCTGTGGTCAATTTGGAGGCAAGGTAATGCAAAATTGTGGACGGGTCAGCTCCTTAACCCAAAGCAAATGGTAACTTATGGCCTTAATTATCTGATGGAATGGAGCGAAGTGCGGATGAGAAGGAAAGCCCAACTCAGCAGAGGCCGAGGACAGCAGAAAACCATGTAATGGAATGGTAAAATGCAACGTTGATGTTGCGTTATTCAAAGTGGATCAGCAAATAGCATTGGCATGGTGCTGAGGGATGACAACGGAGGATTTCTCGCTTGTCGTACGCAAGTTTTTGAGGGCCTGTGCTGTTAAAGAAGCAGAGGCAATAGGAGCTCGAGAAGCCATTTTGGGGTTGATTTCTTTGGGATTGCAAGCAGGGACAGTCGAGATATGTTATTTACAAGTATGAAGACAATGCTGTGGAGTTTGAACTTCTTATTGAAGATATTAGACATTCTCTTCAAGGACCTGTAAATTACACTATTACGTTTGCCCCTAAACAAGTGAACATGGCTGCGCATGAATTAGCAAAGCGGGTAAAATATTCCCCATCCGTTGTACTATGAATTTGGCACTCGAGTGGCTTCATAGGCAGTTTGCTATTGATGTATTGGACGATCCAGTTATTAATAAAAGTTAATTTTTCTTCTTAAAAAATAATAATAATAAAATTAATAAAGAATTGAATTTTAATTAAAATTAGTACAGGGCAGTTTTATACTCCCTTCGTCCTAAAAAGATAGTCCACTATTCTATTTTTATTCGTCTAAAAAAATAGTCCACTTAACATATTGAGTATGCATTTAACTTTTCATTTCCATATGTGCCTTTAATTAATTATGTTTTTCAACTACATATACATTGAAAATATTTTAAACAATTAATGAGACATAAAAGTATATGTGGAAAAATAAAGTAAAATTTAATGTTTAAATTATATTAACTATCGTTTCTTAATCTATGTGAAAATAACTACTGGCTATCTTTATGGAATGGAGTGAGTAACAGAAAGGGGCATTTTTACAATTAGTTTCAATTTAAGAGGTATTTCTCAAAACCCTACTTAAAAAAAGGTTTTTATTTAAAGAACCCTACTCACGCCCTATCTACAAATACACCTCGATCTTTACTTTTTCCACTACTATTTTATCATTATATTTGAAGTTCTCTCTCTACTTTTTCACTTTTCCTTTCTTTTTCTTCTAGACCATTTTCCAGTTAAAATAATATCCCCTCTATTTCTTCCCTCCACATCATACAAACGGGAACAAACCATGTTCTTGAAGCTGATGGAGGACAATAGCCGGATCTTCATGCAGCACGGATTTTTTTCTTTATTATATGTAGGATATTTGTGCTTGTTTTTACAGAGAGAGAGGAGTACAAGCACAAGACTAGACGGGCTTAGTACTTCGTAAAAGGAGAAGCCTTCGAGACAAAATCGATTTTTGGATTGCTTATTAGTTTTGCCCACGATCCATTGTTTCGGTCAAGGAACTTGCATTAGTCGACAGTGACCAATATCACAATTTCAGAAGGGAAGCTTAAAGCAAGTAGAATTCTCGTTAATAATTCTATTCTATGGCTTGGCTGTTGCACTATTTTAACTGTCGTATCATAGAGGTGAGCATTTTAACCATCACTGAACTGAAGCCAGGACGTTTCAGGTGCCACAAATATTATATTAAAGAAAAAACCGACGGTTGGATCAAACCACCCCACAACCCCAACCCACTCCTAAAAAAAAAAAAAAAAAAAAAAAACCGGGAAAACCACAAAAAACCAATAAAAAACTGGGAGAACAGCCCAAAGAAAGGAAGGGAATCAAGTTCAATCAGTTTCAGCTTGGAAATTCTTCAAACTGACCATGGCAGTTCAGTTTCAGGAACCAAACCAAACCAAACTGCCTGAAGCCCGGTGAAACTTCCTACTTTCAACGGGTTCCAACTCAATTCCTATGGTGTCATCAGCGTCCATTGCAAACACAAGAAAGTACATATTCTACCTTCAAAAATTATTCATTTCTTTCGAAAGTACAAGTGCCAACGAGCTCTAAATTTCTAAGCATAATTTTGGCAGTGCTTTTTATTCTCTAAACACTTCCGCCCTTTGATATCTGAGCGAGTTTCATTTACTATGCAGATTAAAAGACCATGCATGAAATTCGATTATCTTTTGCGCATGAAAAATTACCTTACCGTAAAGGTAAAACGATACGCGTAAACTTTTTAACACTTAATAGGGTAAAGGTACAAGAAGAAAGTATCAATTCAACAGCACCAGGCCCATTGAGCCTTCACCTATTCCTGGAAGGAAGTATGAATTATTTGCAGGACTTTGCGTTGAATTCCAGTGACTGACTTATAGTCTCATCCAGTATAATTATAATCAACAATATCTGCACCAGTTGGGAAGGTATAAACAAGAAGCGTGATGATAAGGAAAGTGCAATGTTAGCAATTTATTAAATATTATGAAACATTAGAAAATCTCATGGTTCTGTCAAAATAAATAACAAGACAGCTTTGCTCTACAAGTATATACTTCATATGCACATTTGTTAGGTACTACTAGTAATTTATTAAATATTATGAAACATTAGAAAATCTCATGGTTCTGTCAAAATAAATAACAAGACAGCTTTGCTCTACAAGTATATACTTCATATGCACATTTGTTAGGTACTACTAGTAATTTATTAAATATTATGAAACATTAGAAAATCTCATGGTTCTGTCAAAATAAATAACAAGACAGCTTTGCTCTACAAGTATATACTTCATATGCACATTTGTTAGGTACTACTAGTAATTTATTAAATATTATGAAACATTAGAAAATCTCATGGTTCTGTCAAAATAAATAACAAGACAGCTTTGCTCTACAAGTATATACTTCATATGCACATTTGTTAGGTACTACTAGTAATTTATTAAATATTATGAAACATTAGAAAATCTCATGGTTCTGTCAAAATAAATAACAAGACAGCTTTGCTCTACAAGTATATACTTCATATGCACATTTGTTAGGTACTACTAGTAATTTATTAAATATTATGAAACATTAGAAAATCTCATGGTTCTGTCAAAATAAATAACAAGACAGCTTTGCTCTACAAGTATATACTTCATATGCACATTTGTTAGGTACTACTAGATACTTCTAATCTCTGACATGATCTTAAACCTATTTTGCTTCCTTGATCTGCCGCATCTGTAAGTGATGGCAGAGAGTTTTCTAAAAGAATACTTCTGGAAGCTAGAAAGATCAGAATCTGTGCCACGTGCTAAAACTATGATC
>CAVNYN010279046.1:4301-26403 GCA_963692815.1 Nyctanthes arbor-tristis | reverse complement strand
TGTTTGGATTTTGACATATTTTGTAAACTTGGATGAGTGTTGCTAGTCGGTGCTATGTAGGTTTATTTTTCTTTTATATTCTACATTCTTAGCTGGGAATTTTTTTCTTTAATCTAAAAAACTTTGTTGGGTTTATTAATACCCAATAAATGCGACAATGACAATGGACCCAGAGGTGATAAAATAAAATTCAGAGGGTTTAAGATGCCCTTGACTGAATTAATTAATTGTATCTCGACCTAGAGGATCTAACAACTTATTGTTACTTGGTGGTTTGGATCACCAACACATTCGAATTAACTGCAAGAGATTAGGTTGGATAAATTTTGTTATGAAATTCTACTTTTCCAAAGACATGTGATTTGAAATCCTATTTACTAATATAAAAGGGGGATGATCTGGGGCAAAAAAGATAGAGACATGCATAACTTAATTACTGGACACAGTGACCAATTCTTCTCCTCTCTACCGTAGACTTCTTTCTTTTGTGAAAGTGTGTTTCGATCCCGATTGTGGAGCTTGCTTTTGAGAGTTTTCTTTTTTTGCCCATTATTGACTGCTCCCTTTTCATAGCCTTTGTGGCAAACTCATAAGGTGTTAAGGGGTTAACAAAAGTGTGTTGGTCTGATCCATTTAACGGTGGTGTACTTGCCATAGTTGGATGGAGTTGGTGTGAAACCACTTTGTTGAGGAGAAATAAGTTTTGATAGCAATGCATTAAGCCTCGAAAATCAAAACCAAAATCTTAGTCAAGATTTTATTCAGTACAGTACACAAACTAATAGGCCTATAGTCTTTCCAATTAGCAGCATGTGCTTCTTTAGGAATTAAAAAAATAGTACTAGTTGACACACCTGTAGAGAATACACTACCTTTAAAGAATTCAATTTCAGCATCCAGTAGGTCCTTCTTGATATAGTCCAATATTTTTTATAAAAGGGCTTGAAAAACCATCAAGTCCAGACTCCATTCTGGTCAATAGAGAAAACAACATATTGCACTTCATTCAAATCTGGAATGCATTCAGAAAATTGTTATAATCGGCTTCAGTGGCTGGGTTGCAATCACATCCATCATCCTTTCACTGATTTGAGGATTTTTAAATGTTAGTAATCTCTGAAAAAATCTCACAGCAGAATTGCCAATTTCCTTCTTATCAATAATTCCAGTGCCTTCCTCCTAAATACTACTAATTTTGTTCGAGGCTCTCTCCTTAGCTTTCTCATTGATGAAAGAACTTGAAGTTTTTATCCCCCTCCTTCAGCCATCTTATCCCAGAGTTTTGTCTCCAAAATTGTTTTCCTATAATTTAGTAGTAGTCTCTTTAACTTAGCATATGCTCTCTGCATATTGGCTATATCCTCAATATTTTTGGAACTATCATAAGTCTTCTCAAGGGATAAAAGCCCTCCTTCTTCCTTTTTAATATTGTTGGAAAATATTACCTAATGAGTTTTTATTCCAATCTTTAAATGTCCCTTTAATCTTCTCAGTTTATAGCAAAAGCCAAGCAATCTAGTTTCTCTGTTCCATCTTATTCACACCAAAATCATATGTATATTTCATCAACAAAGGAAAACCTTTCAAATAATTAACTGACTTCGTAAACAAATGAGTAGTATAATCTTTCCCCAAGCTTAAAAATTATAAGGATGTGTTTATATCCAGTATTCCCATAGAAATATCTCCTTTAAATCCATATATATGAGGGGCATGCGTAATTTCATAGAAGACGGTTTACCGTGCAAAAATTTACACACCAGCACATGCGACAGCTATCCAGAAAGCTTAAGCACCTCTCATAAGAAACAGGAATAATCGGTTCATTTCGATAAATCTCGAGTCATTTGATGCTCACTAGTTCGTGTCTCCCCTCATCAGCCACTATTCGGACGATCGCTCTAAACATTTGGCAGAGCTCTTCACGATTCTAAAACATTTGTGAACATCCGCTTCTATTGGGTCAAAGCCATGAGACCACTCAGAATCGCTAATTGAAAAGTCTTACAAACCAAAAATTCCCTAGAGAGAAATTTTTTGCAAAAGTGTCTTTTATGGGTTAGGTTTAGGGTTGAGTGATCACGTGATCGATGATGAAGTCCCTATTTAGCCATTTGGCAGGAAGAGGCTAATGATGAGATGTAGGCGCACCTACAACCCTCAATGAGAACACTCAAGAAAACAGATTGCCAACAAAGAAAAGATTACCAATTCTTATTCCCAAAGCAACCAAACCCTACAATGAGTGGAATATGTTTAAATATGGTGCCCTAGTGGGCTATAGTCTCCAAATAGACTGGACTTTACAAATATAAACGGACACATTTCTATACAACGGGTGAAACATACATGACGTAAACTTATTTTTCACCATAGTGCAACTGATGCACCCAATTTCGGCTTGCCATAATTGACCATATACATACACGATCTTCACTAACAAAAGCTATGAATCTACCACTATTATCCAGCACATCGAGCGAACATCTTTGGCATGACCCTAAATAATAAAGTCAAATTAAGGGTTGTGCCTATCAAATGTATCAACGAGAATTTCATGGATGAAAAAATTATGAGACGACACGTATTTGTCACCTTTTGTAACGTAATTAGGAAATTAAATAGTATTGTAGAAACAACTGAAAATTGCTTAATTTCTACCAAGACCAATATTAGAGACTAAACCATCATCGTTTCCTCAAACTATTGCCAGTCTCAACATCAATCGTGTTAATTACATTTTATGTAGCAGTAGCCAAGATTTCTCCATATCAAGTCCAACATCAGAGCGTGGTAAATGCATGGAGACTCTTAACCTCTTTATTATTATTATTATTTGGTCTCCCTTTGAAAGTATTCTAGTTGTTTATAGCTTTCACAAGTGAAATTGTTTTTCCCATTAAACATTATTTTTTTTAAAAAAACACCATAAGAGTGTTGGTGTAGTTTTTAGGCCTCCACCTCAACTCTATGGGAGGTTAGGAGACCCTGACCGATATTCCTATTAAACATTATATTTTGCATTTCATACGTCATATTTACTTTGTTTGCTACTTCACAGACACTTGTAATTTGGAATCCACTAGATGGCTAGAAACTATGGATAGAAAACCATGCACACCAGACTTTCATTTCAACGTTGAGTCGTTGACAAATACTCAGCAACTCACAAGATTGCCTCAATAAGTGAGGATTCGTGAGTTAAAGTGTGGAAATAGAAATATTTCCCTTCGGGAAGGTTACATGAAGCCTAAACCCCTAAATTAAGCATTCTACTTATAATAAGTTTATGTTTCAACTCTTGAAAACATAAACATTTGTCTGGATTTTGACATATATATTTTGTAAACTTGTATGACTATCGGCCAATGAGTGTTATTTAGGTTTATTTTTCTTATATATTCTACATTAAATTTTCTAAGCTGGGATTTTTTTTCTTTATTCTAAAAAACTGTATAGACAGTTAGGAGAGAAGGGAAAAAGGGGGAAAGATAAAGAAACCACAATACTGATCCGGGCATGGGAAATCTACACTCTTCGAACGCTAGATTCATTTTCTTTATTTTTGGGGAAGGATAATGGGTTTGGAATGGGATTCTGTGGTCTTTGTTTTCAAGAAAAAATGTAAAAATTTGTTGCTTCCTGATACAATCCCCCCCCCTTCTCCCTTATTTAGGTGGCTTAACCTCCTCCGACCACCAGAACACATTGCAAAGTAGAAGATCACAGATGTCATATAATCCATTTTGTGATAATGGTAAATGGGGTTTTCCTATAATCTGTTTATTATATCTGGCTTTTTCTAGTTGGATTTGAATAGGATAATGAAAAGTTCAAACAAAATAAATGACCTGCAATAGAATTATTGGGGAAGATAATGAGATGATTTGGGGAAGATAATGGGGGTCTTGCATCTAGGTTTCAAACCAACTATTAGAACGTCAATATTTAGTGCTTGTCAACAAGTTGTCAAATTTCAATATCAACCAATATATATCCTCTCCTTTCCACATTTCCCTATAATCTTTCTCCACTTCTGAACCTCACATTCTTTCAAAAAAACCATGATCAATTCATCTAGAGAAAGCAAACCCTAAGTGCTGGCACTGTTGGGGAAATTTTTGTTTGGGGTTTGTTGTGGATTTATCCACAACTAATTATTCAAGTTATATTAGAAACCAACCCGTATTTACTTGATTATATTTAATTTAAAAACAACCCAAGGCGGGTTGGGTAGGGTTAGTTGGTGGGTTATGGATTTCGTGCCTAGCCCTAGTTAGAACCATTAGAAGTGCACCAGACGATCTCAACTATTTTGGCACCTTCCTAGCACCTTCCATAATTTTTTATTATGACAAAGTATTACTATAGTAATAATAATAATAATGAAAATAAAGGAATGTACAATCCATAATTATGAATTTCAAGGCTCAAATCATTATAAAGGCTTACACTAAAGCTTGGTTTTTGTTTGGAGACTTCCAACCTAAAGGCATGTAATCTACCATATCTCAGTAGTTTATTTAATTATCATCCCTTCTTTTTTCATCTTTTATAGAAAACCCATTATAACAGTTATCATCTTCCATGGTCCAAACAACATCTAGTAGATAAAACGTGAAGTTAAATAGTACTTAAAACTTGCCTTCCTGTTCAGTTCTTTTGTGTACTGGAGATGGTGGAAAAAGGAGAAGTTGGAGTACTATCATTCACATGGTCATCAACGTTCAAGAGTTTCTCCGCCACGACACTCTTGCTCTAGAAAAAAGATTAAGAAATTGAATTCAAAAGGAAATTTATTACTCCAAAATAATAATATGTAATCCAAAAAAAAAAAAAAAAAAATAAAGGACAAAAACTTGAAGTGTAATATATAGCTCCAAGTAAATCCAACGCTTCAACATAAGACTCCGTCGTATTCAATTATATCCTGATGCTCTATAAAAAGAGAGCTTAAAAATGATTGATTGTTTCTCTGTCATCTAAGCTTTTTTAGTTTACCCCTAAATCCAATCTAATGGTGATTAATTATAGGAACTCTCTCAGGTATTATTTTCTGAAATACTGATACTAAATTGATTAACATAAAAGTTTTTTCTTTTATTCACACCAAGAATACCCCTGTCGAAAATGGAACTAACAAATGCTTGTTTAGCGTAACAAACCACCAAGGATAGATGGCCTGCTTTTTTTGGAAATTCCAGAGGCTGACAAGTTGAGTTTTTGATTTCCTAATCCTTTTACAGCCAAATCTGCAGGCCAGAACCTTACTTGGCAGTGAAAATTCGAGAAAGTTCAAATTAAGAAGAGTATTAATGTTCAGAAAAAGAAAAACTTCAAGAAAAATTATTGCAATCCTTAATTTCTATTTATAAAGGCAATCCTCGGTCTGTAACTTGCTTTGCATTCTTTATCCTTGAAATAGTAAATGAAAACGAGCTTCTAGCATTCACTTAAAGTAACTCATTATTATCAACATGACAGCATCTAGCATTCTCCTGATTTGACCAACAAAAGCCAATTAACAAAATTCAGACTGTTTGGTGATCGTGAACACTACTCAATACAAAATTATCACATGCTATTATCTGATAAACTGAATGAACTAACCATCTGGAATCACAGGATACTATTGCTTGGTCGTCCCATGTGCGAAACTATACAAGATCCGCTGGTTTGACATCTTTCTTGCACTTATAGTCCGAACTTCCTTCCCATTATAAGGTTTTCAATATTCATATATAGTAATGGAAGTTACTAAATCTCCTATTTTAGTTGCTTGGTGAACAAATATTGCCCTTACTTTTGGTACTTTACTCTTACCACTTGTTGCTAGTAAATTTTCAAATATTTTCGTCCAACTATTTAAGTTGAATATCATTATAACAACTATTTTCTCATCCTAGTATCTTAATCCAAACTCTAACTTCCTATACCATAATAATAAGGTAACTTTCAAACAAGAGCATCCATTTTGCTTCTAAACTTTCCTACAATATAGTGACAAGTGAAAACATGTAGATACTAAGAAAACCTAAATGAGGAAAATTCAAGCGTAACCATTCCAATGAACCCTTTCCTCAAGAGGGCAACGTTAAGAGATAAATCCTATATGTTGAAATATAAATGTTAACCAGGATCTTATGGTATTAGAATCTATTAATTAAGCTTTAATCCGATGAAGACTTAAGCAAGCACACATTTCTATAGTTATCATCTTGTGGGCTTATTAAGGGTTAAATCCAATGAGTAATTAGCAATTATGCTCTCTTAAGAAGGTCAATGTCATAACTAGTGAAACTCACAAAGACTTATACCGTCTGATGGCATCCAAGTTAGTTTACTATACCTTTGATTAAGGGTTCCATTCCTTCCCCTACAACCCCTTTATAAGGCTATTAAAAAGAGAGAGAGAGAGAGAGAGAGAGAGAGAGAGAGAAGTGAAACTTAGGTGTGTTTGTTAATAATAGTATCATTTTTTCTTTAATCTTATATTTCACCCTCAGTGGCACGAGAATGGCATGTACCTGCACATGATTGGTTAGAATTTTTATTTTAACAGATAAAGTCATCAATTTATAAAAGTGCCTAACTCGATCACTCTCTTAGTTCTAGATTATTTTTCTTTGTTTTTGGCAAATTCGGTATTATTTTTTAAATTAAAAGATGGTCAAGATGGATATCTAATTCATGAACTATAATATATAAATTAAAGTGCAAAATCAAAATTTAAACATATCATCTCGAAAGTGTAAAGATCAATTTAGTCCTATACAATATTTATAACCACTCAATTTAATTTAATCTTGTCGTTTATTAATTTTTACTTTTTAAACTTACCCGTAATGAATTCTTTCCAAATTAGTCTAATTGCCAAAATAACAAAGCTACCATGCGCTGGATTATTGAGAGGAAAAAAAATAGTGCAAAAATAATAGCTAGAAATGATTACTGAATTCCATCTTTAGCATAGCTAGAACTAAATAATAGTCTATCTTAAATTCAAAACAATTTTAATTAATTCATATTTCTGTTCACAAATTCTAATTTCAGAAAAAATTTCCCAGAAAATTGTTTTTCTCATTGGAATTATGACGTATCTTATAAAATAAAGAATTAAATTTGTTGAGTGAAAAGAAATGTAAATTCTAAACTATCATTTACGATTGCTTGCTATTACATTAGAAAATTAAGGTCTAAGAAAAAAGAAAGATTATCCTCAATTATTCCTGCTCGTCATGCCTCATAATGAAGGTGGGTAGATATAGTAAAAAACAATAAAATGGTAGTGCCAAGACTCATGTAGTATAATAACATGCAAGTGGGTTTCCCACACCCTAGGTCTAGGGTCAATCCCCTCCCATACACTCCGTTCGTATGTTCAAAAAATAAAATAGTAGTATATGCTTTCCTTGTATTCGCGCCATTATGGATTACAAGAATCCACAGAGATTTAGTTTTGAAGCATTGGAAAATCATCAATCATTATTTTCTTAGTTTCTTTTTTCCTTTTTCTTTTTTTCCCTAATTCGAAAGCGGTATTAGCCATATCCACGAAAGTTTAAAGATACTTATCTCTATATACTATTATAAGGTAAATAGTTTACTATAATCCTAGTCTATTTGTTCTTTTCCAATCTCAGTTAGTTCCACTTCTAATATTCACCGTACATCATCCAGCCGTGGAGGAAATCCCAAAATTTCCACAAAAAAACAAAAGGAAAAAAATAAATTCCACATACTAACTATTATGCATTCCCAGGAAAGATGAAGAGGTAGGTGAGAACACGGATGGGCACTTGGTCAGTTCTATTTCCAGCCAGAACTGAACATGAACCGACAACCGTCAGTTTGGAAAACAACGAACCTAAACCGGTCGGTTGAGTCAAATCATTGGTTTTCCTTGGTTTTCATCAGTTTTTCCGAGTTCAACAAAGATTTTCAATTTTTTTGGTTTTTTATTATCCAGCAAAACTATGAACTAATATATGGTATGGAGATAAGAGGACGAAATGAGAAGGGAGAGAAATAGATGTCGAAAATGTTGAGGAACCAAGGAATGAATGGTCTATTGCACAAAGAGAAGTGGAGAATGTTAAAAGCACAAAAGGGTTTTGACCTAAAAAGAAAAGATTTGGTTTGGGTTACCCTGTTCTTCTGTTTATATTTCAGTTTTCATTTTTAGTCTTATCTTTCAAGAGTAAATATTAAGGAAAAGAAGAAAAGAATTAATGATTCATTTTCCTTGTTTTCAACATTTTCAAATTTTTACACTGAAAAGCTCAAAGGGACAAAATGTCGCTTTTAGCTTTCTTCACACAACTTTTTCTTTTTTTCAAAATGTATTTTTAGGAATATGAATATGAATAGGTTTCCAATATCTTGAAAGACTAAAAATGAATTTAAAAATGAAAACTGGAATATACACAGAACAGGCCCTAAGATTGGCAATGGGATGGGTTTAGTTCTGGAGGGCCTTTTTGTGTGCCGCTCGTGGATCTGTCTATGGCCATCATTTATTAGGGTAGAGTGTGCGGTTAGTCTTTTAGTTTGGGGTAGGTAGGCTCTTGCCCCTCTAACTGACTCATTTTTTTCTATGGAGCTAGAGAATCAATATAAAACAGCCAACATGTGACTTAGCATATTTTTATTGTTTCTCGGCTTGATATAGGAGCTCAATCTGACTTCATAGAAAACACCTTATCTAACCCACCAAAGTTCTTTTTTTGGTAAATAACTGTTGAAGTAAAGGGGGATTCAACATCAAAAGTATTGCTACCGGGGCACAGCCTCCATTCTTCGAGCATCAATTAAATCAGACCAAAGATCTGAGAGCATATGGGAAGAAGAAAAACGATTTATACCAAAAGATTCAAAGAAAACGAAGTAGAAATAATAATTTGACTTACCATATCTTGGCCTTGGAAGTGGATTTTCAGCGGCCATTGTTCTTAATCTATTCAATAGATTTAAATAAAATTTAGGATCTAGTGAACATCACGTATCAAATCAGAAGGAAGCAACTGCAACCGAAAAAACCAGCGGAATTAATGTACTAAACCAAGGAGAAATATATGCATGTGTGTGGCTCTGAAAGTGGAAGAGGAATAGAGAATTTGGAAGATTAGGAAGAAAAGAAAACAAAAGTAGGAGCAAAATAGGGAATGGGGAAAAGAAGAATGAATTGAGAGGTGGCGCGACCATGCATTTTATTAGGGTTTCTTAGTAACGGTAACGGGCAGATCGACGAAATCATTATTGCCCCACAAAAATAAGTGGCTGTTTGATCCTCATTATTGCAATTGAATTATAATGAGGAATTTTAATGACGTAAAATGAGTGGTGCAGATTTAATGAAAATTTGAAATTTGTGGTTATAAATGAATAGTTGTCAAATCATTGGTCAAATCAGTGGTACATGAAATTATTATATATTTTGAAAAAGAGAATCAAACACCCTCTAAATTGCTACCAATCAATATGTGAATTATGGGGCAGAGCCAATTGTCGAGTAAATTGGATTGCCTTTATGATTCATGAGGTTATCGATAAACGGTATAATGGATTCTCTTTATTTAGAGAAAAAAATTAAACTATAGGTATGTATGAAATTGATTTTTATAGAATGGATTCATATGCCCTACTTCATTTTTTTTTTAAATGATGTAATTCATTTTTAATCACACATTATTTAAAAGATTATTTTTCACATTTTTCATACTACTTTTGAACCACATATACTTTAAAATTAAAAAATCAGTCTTCACAAAATTAATTCTCAAATAATTTACTTCATATGCACCCTATATTAGAAGTTGAGACTTAATAACAAAACAAATACTAATAAGTAGGAAATATAGAGCTCATAGTTAGATTAGGTTTGATTTTTTTTTTCTTTTCATATTTTCATATTTCGTTTTTAATTTTAGTTAATGCATGCGGGGCGGATCAGTCGATCCATGATTATCTGACAAGCCATTGTGGATCACAATTAATTTTTTATCCAATTTGTTCCATCGATCCACCTATCAAAAAGATTTCTTACCATTTCAGGGAGATGACCATCAGTAGAGATGGCAAAACGGCTTGACAAGCTAAGCTCGCCTCATCGGGCCATGTTCACTGGTGAGCAGGAGCTAAAACTGCTTGGCTCGCCAATTTGAAAATCTGTTCACACTTGGGCTCGGGCTCGCAACTGTGAGCTCGTCATTTTGACTAGCAACTCGCGAGCCGCGCGCCAAAAGTCCGTTCACGCTCAGGCTCGCCTAAGTCGGTTCACCCTTCGCAGCCCGTATTCACGCTCGGGCTCGCGCTCGCCAGCCGATCTTTCGGCTCGAACCAATTTGCCAACCCTAACCATCGGGTTTGGTATAGATCGGGTTATCTTGTAATCTCTAGGCTTCTGCAATTTTTCAATTTTTTTATTCAAATGGATGGAGTGCTTTTGGCTAAAGCCGCCCTACCCTGGCAACTCATAGTATTGGCTGCTTTAATACCTAGCTTCTTGGGTACTTTAATTGGTATTGGCTTTGTAGTTTGTCGTTAAGTTTTAGGTAAGGATGCGGTGGTATTTACATGTTCGATAAATCCAAATTCGAAGGGAGACTTTGCAGATTTTTTGGTAGCATTTTAAGAAGCAAAAATATTTCTGAAATTAACCTACTTTTCCAACTATAGTTACACACTGAAAATATTCAAGGTCATAATCAAGGAAAAAAGATATAAGTATTCCAATTACAAGAATCAACAAAATAGCAACTTCAAAAGTAATTTGAGACTACCAAGCAAAATGGAAGTACATAATATATTTCTATAAGACTAGAAATTACCAACTGTTACAAAATATTTACAATAAATGGCTAGCTACTGATTGATTCATATATCCGAATATGTATACAGAAGATAAGGAATTATGAAATACTAGCTCCTATTTTGCCATAGGGAATCGTTATCTTCAATGTAATCTCTTCCCACCTTCGGCCTTTTTCGTACTTGCAAACACATCAACCATTTGCTAAACATCTATGTTTACATCCCACCCACCTCTAACGCTAGCTTCTCCATTGTCCTAGTCATCTAAGACAGTCGGTAAAAAAAAAAAAAGGCTTTCCCTTGTTTTTGTAATAGAGTCACAAGCCATCGTCGCATGCCCATCTTGCACTTCTTGTTCAGAGAATCATCCAAGAAGTGATTTGCCATCCTACAAGTGTGGAAGATTTCGTAGTCTGTCAACATTTACACTCCTAAAATTGCAGTACATTGGACGTTTTGAATAGCACAAAATTAAGAGCAAACAAAAATAGTTCTTGGAATAAGGACCAATACATTTTGACAATTCTAACAAGCACAGGAGGAGGGGGGGCCATGGTGTTGGGGAAAAAAATTTCCTTGTTTAAAAAAAAATTATATATAAAGGATTTAGCAGTGTGTATTATACGGCTCACCATTTCAGCCAATCCTGTAATAACGCCTGGCTCCACCACTGCTAACACTGTCAAAGGAACATTAGAACTAGAAGAACCAATTAAAGGTTTACCATATAGCACACTAGTTTCAAGTGAGTATATTATTGAATCATTATAAGAGCAATTGGAATGTAAAAGATAGACTAAATTTGGAAGTTAATCCAAAAATATAGTCACATGACATGACACCCGAGCTACATTATGACCTACCCGATTACCATTTTCCCTAATGCAGCCATAACCAAAGTCGGAGCACGATCAACGATAACGGGAAAAAAGGGACATTAATTCATGCGCAAATTAATTATCAATTGTCTGATTTGTATACAATTAAAGACTAATTAATGTCTACGTTTTTATTAATTTAAAAAAAAAAACACCTCGACAGGATCCTTATCTCTCTATTTAAACTGAAAAATAAATCCTAACTCTCCATGCCTAAATAAGTGGCTTTTCCCTGAAAATAAGGGAAAATATTATTATTAATGCTATTGAGACTACGTTTTTTTGTATGTCTCTTAGCTTTTTAAATGAAAATTTCTTCTCATGATATCATTCTTCGTTGGCTGGCGTATCTTGTATTCAATTAAGGTTATATCCAAAAGTTTCAATGGAAAAGTCATTAAATATTTTAGATAAGTAAAAAAATAATGAATAGTTTAGCCTAAGCTTAAGCGCAAACATTTGAATGTATGCTGACAACGAAACTTGGATGAAATTTATTAATTATTTGACACAATGAGTACTAATTGATTTAATGTTGTAGAAAAAACGTGAGATAAAAATTATGTAGATATAAATGTGACAATGCATAAAAAACACAAGATAAAAATTATGTAGATGTAAATGTGACAATACATAAAGTTCATGAACTATAATATAAATAAAAGTGGCGTGTTTATAAAAAAATGTGGTGTCAATGTATATTTACACAACGACAACAACAACAACAACAATAATAATAATCCTCCTACATTACATAAGAAGTGGTTTATTTTCATTAAATTTGACTTCCACATGCAAATTGTCAATAACTAAATTTTTCACCCGTGCATAGTGATCTAATAAAAATATTATACTTCAAAACTAGTGTGATAAGAGTTAATGCTTGATGTCGTAAAACGGATATAAAAAATATAACCTGCACGAATGGAATGTGGATTGTGCAATAATAAATAGTATGTAATAGCAAACATATACGAATAAGAAGCAAACACTCATGCTTATTGTGTACAATTAGGAAAACCATCTAAAGATACAGTTTAATAAGAACTATAATAACCCAAACAAAGAAACAAATTGATAACAACATTGATTCGTCAACAATAAACAACGTAAAGAAATTACAAAATATCTTTATAATTGACGCTCTTCCGATCTGGCACAAAGAATTATTTGAGATAATCATCCAAAATTAACATTAGTGTTCAATAAAAAAATAATCACTAAGTTCGAGCAATCATCTGTAATATATTTTGTTTGACATTTTATTATTTACCTATCTATACAAAAGTAGAGATTTAGTGGCCTAAAGAAAACAATCACCATATCCATATTCAGATGAGTGAAAATTAGAAATCCCAACCCCCATTTGAAAGTAATAAAAATTCAACACCGTTATTAGAGTAGCCAAAAATAACTACAGGCGTGGGCATCATTCCACATATTTGGCCAATGAGTGATTAGATTCTAATGCCCACACGCTTTAATTTGTGGAGTGATTGATAATTTAATAAGTGAATGACTTAAGCAGCGTCGGTGTTAAATTGGATTTCAAGTTTTTAACCAAGAAAGATTGGTGTCCTCTATTTATTAAATAATTTTGGTAGCTTCCTATGTAATGTAATGCATATAAGATAAATTCTCTTACTGACAGATAGATATCCAGATAAATAACTAAATCAACCAATGCATGGAAAAGAATACCAACGTATTACAATAGCAAAGCTAAATGGTTAAACTACTTTATTCATTTTTTTACTTTTTATTTTTTGGGATCGATTATATATAAATGCCACCATTGAGCCCCTTAAAATGCAAGTGTTTGATAAAAAAAGTGAGTGTAATAGTGCTACAACTGTCTCAAATTACTCACCGTCTTCAATAATAAAAAGAAACTCTTTTAATCAATAGATTCCTAATAGGTGTAGAATGTCTAAGAATTTTACAGTAGATTCCTGAATTATAAACAGACAAAATCCAAAAAAGATAAACAAAATATATTAATTATAATTCAGAAAATCACAAAGTTCCACATTCTCAAGCTCCTTTCTAGTCTAGATTGATAACCCCTGTTGCAGGATATAAGTCCTAACATACAATATTTAAATTCATGTGCAATTGATAGCATAATTTGCATTTAATTAAGAACCATGTTGAATGAAGAAAGAAGTCGCGAATATCAAAAGGGAAAATTAAAAGGAAAAGAAACAAACAAAAAAAGGTGAATGACGTTGCAAAACAGAAACCAACTTGCAAAACATGTTTTCACACTTGAAACCAAAATATTAAAACATATAATTCAACAAAACATAGGAAAATAACTGAAAATCAATTATCAAATAAGTTGGTAATCATCAGAAAAATAAGCACATACCAAAATACAGCAATACTCAATCCAGAGCACACTAATATATTGGTATATTGAAAAAGAAATCATAAAAATACGCAATGAGAATGAAAATGGAAAAAATTAGTGCTACCTCAGTCCTGTTGTCATTACAGTCTTGTTTGATCCCTCTAAGATATGCTTTGTTAAATATCAGTGATATTATAATAACTAAGTAAAAGTAAAAAGAGAATACTTTTATTACGAGCAATATGAGGACGGAGGGGGGGAAAGAGCTTCTATTATCAAAGCAAAATAGTATCATCACAAGAGGACGAAGGTCCTTTATACCTTAAACAAATGGTAAGATACTCTAAAACTATACCTGGAGCATAATAGCAATTCATCTCAAGTTTCAAATTTTCTAAAGGAAATAAAAACAAAATCATCACAATAGGACTGAGGTCTTTTATACCTTGAATGTGGTTCCTCAATCTTCAACCGGGATAGAACTTAGTACCATTCCGCACCATTCTAGTGTAATGAACTGGAAAAAAAAATCCATAAACCGTCAGTAACTATGATGTAACTGTCAGATTAACCATATTTCTCATAGTTCTATAATGCCCAACATAAATATGTACTTCATTTTGTTGCAATATATATATGTGTGTGTGTGTGTGTACTTTATTTGGATAGGAAGCCATATGTATGGGAAGAAGTCAGATGATATTGATATCTAGAATATTGATAAAACCAATAGGCTTAGTAGGATTTATAATTTATAATGCAAACAAAAATATCACCTTTTTTTTTTTTAAATTTGTGTCTACCAATTTTCTTGGATTTTCATTTGACCAACTGATAGTTATTTAAAAACCTTGTACTCCATCTCAACAAAGCAAGAAATTGTATCCAGAAATAGAGAAAAAAAAACCGTAAGTAATGTTTCAGTGAGGGAACAATAATTAGACAAAAGTTGAAAAAATACATATAGGCCACCACGAACATAGGAATCTTAAAGGATAATAATGGTGCTTGAAGGATAAGAAGGAATATTAGGCAGGCGTTGGATAACAATAAAGCCCATTAATAGAAGTAGAGTCCAATTATCTTATCTGACATATTAGTTATAGAGCCAAACACTTGTTAACACTACTACAGATTTGCACAAAAATATTGGAAATACGCGTCGGTTGTTGGGAAAAAAAATGCGTGGTGGCATGAAGGACCAGGGTATGAAGGAAGCGACGTGCATGCTCTTATGGGTTATTCAGAATGAATGGAATGCGACTTTCCATAACAACGAAGGGAAAGATGTTGAACGATCGGGGCATAAAGCCATGGAGTTCTTCCATAATTTCCATGCTGTCACTTTAAGGACTAGCCAGCGATCTGGAGGAGACATAAGGGAGAGACGGTGGCTGGGAAATGGGACTTGCACTAATGGACTGAAGTTTGCAACAGTCCGTTACGGCTTTTGCTGTGAGAATGGAGGGAACATTTACGGCTGGTGTGGCGGAGGCTGTTGCTTTACGGTATGGGTTGCGGTGGCTGTTGGATGAAGGTATGGAGATCGAACAGGCGCACACGGATGCAATGACAGTGGTTATGGAGCTGAATGCGCCCGAGATGAACGGATTGTTAGAGCCGATTTTACGTCATATTATTGCTATTCTACATTCTTTAAATTGTGGTCATGTTTATATGTTCCTAGGGATAGAAATAGAATAGCGCATAGCTTAGCTTCTTATGCTATTAGTTCACCAACGATTAATCATTGGTGGGATTGTATTCCTAGGTTTATTTCTCGGTTACGGGATTCTTTGCACAATGAATAAAAGTACTTCTTTCTTTTTAAAAAAAAAAAAAAGTTGGAGATCGGAAACCTTTTCAAAACTTTGTATTGGAATTTGTTAAAAATGATAAAGGAGGAAATTAGGAATGGGCAAAAAAAATCGGTCGTCCAACTGAGCCGAATCGGTTCAGTTGATTTTTAAAAAAGAAAAGAAAAGAAAAGAAACCAACTAGTTCGTGTGAACTGGCCGATTTTGGGAAAAAACCATCTAAATCGGCGAACTGAGCCGACCGGTTTTGTTACAGTTTGCCGGCTTAGGAACTTATTTTGGTCAATTTGGTTCCAGTTTCGGGCCGAAACCAAACTGGCTGACCGATTGCCACCTCCTAAGGGAAATGATATAAAATTAGATGTCAAGTGTCAAAAATAGTATGATACGCATGCATAGCGTATGCCGGTCATGTGATTTCCAAGGCATGAGGCGAGTAAAGAATGGGCCTCCAATATGTAGCACTAACGGTTACCGCTTATAAAAAGACAAATACAACATAGAATATTGAACACATTAAAAATGTAACGAAACAAAAAGACAAAACATGCACTAAAAGATTAATAAATTATTACCAAATAAGTTCCGCAAAGCTGCTTAAATACCATGCATCTTGCAATTTAGAAGAAAAATACTAATCAAATGTGAACAATCAAAAATTTCAACCAGTTGCTTCAATAGATGACACTGCCAAACTTTTTACTTTTTCTTTTAACAGGTTAAAGGGAGCAAAAATGGGCTCATGAAATTGAATACCTTCAAACTGCAACTCTAAAGATTAACGAAAAAAAAAAAACCATTATCCAAGTCCTTGAGCTTGAAATTTAATTATTAGAAGGAGCTTTTAGGTTAAGCAAATAGTTGATCCAAAATGTTCACCCGCGAGAGGGTCGCGGGATACACCGCGACCCTGCCTTCATGGGGGGCTGTTATTGACCCTCCCACATCCCTCCCATATCCGGATGGGAGGGCCAATAACAGCCCCCCATGTAGACAGGGTCGCGGTGTAACCCCTCGACCCTCTCGCGGGTAAACACAACTCGATAGTTGATACCCCGCAGGGGCACAGGAAATAATTTTCGATGATTCAATCATCTAGAACCCCGGTCCCTCCATTGATATTAAACACAATGAGGTATAATAAAGATGTTAATTTAGAGTCCTCTTAAATCTTAATCTTTTTTTTTAAAGTACAATTACAATTCGCATCATGACAATACAAGTGAATATAAATATATATCCTTCTGAAACACATAGCACAGAAATCAACAATACAAACCACTATATAGGGACCACAAGAAATCAAATTCCTATATAGAATGTTACAAACTACATATAAAATGTACACAAACCCCCACATGAAAAGAGTCGAACATAGGACATGTACGTCCTAGGACCTGTTAATGAACCCACATGTAGTTATCAAAAGGTAAGAAACTACATATAGTTTCATGAAACCACTTGTGATTTCTTGTATATTTATACTATGCAAGCTCTATAACAGAGCCAGCTTTATTTCTGTAGAAAGTTGTACAGATTACACCGAGAACCTTTCATTTTGGGTGTGTTGTAGACTCAAGAGTCCTTTTTATTTTCTAAAGTTTGAGAATGATTTGCTAAAGATTCAAAAGTTTCAATGAGTACTAATTGACATAAAAGATTGCATTACACGCTGCAGCATTTCACTCAGTAAGTGCGGTCACCTTCGTCTGAATATTTGATATGCCACGAGTAGAAAAATAAATTACATGGGATCTAGAAATGCAGAAGCAAGAAAATCAAAACCGGCCTAGCTCTTTGGTATATTTTTCCCAACAATTTTTGCTGGAGTAACCCGTAGAAGATTCCCTGGCTTACCAGGAACAGCACCTTTGATCATAACAACGTTAAGTTCGTTGTCAATCTTAACAATCTTCAGCTTCCGAATCTTCGTCTTAGTGCCTCCCATTCTTCCAGGCATTTTCTTACCCTTGTACACCCGTCCAGGTGTTGTACCAGCGCCGATAGAACCAAGTTGTCTATGACTCTTTGATCCGTGGGTCATTGGACCTCTTTTGAAGT
Organism: Nyctanthes arbor-tristis; assembly: GCA_963692815.1. Lineage (NCBI taxonomy): Eukaryota > Viridiplantae > Streptophyta > Magnoliopsida > Lamiales > Oleaceae > Nyctanthes > Nyctanthes arbor-tristis. The sequence goes on along the minus strand of CAVNYN010279046.1, from coordinate 8,482 downwards.
TATGTCTCTTGATTCCACCTGGTACCAATCCAATCAGCTTCAAAATCAGTGTCCACCCCACAAGAAACAAAAGCGTACGGCAATAGTTGCCCTGTTCAAAGGTGAATTTCTAGAGTACCAAAACACATAAGTTGGCAGTCTCTTCATGGAATATCGAACGGCAAACACTATACGACTGGCGAGAAATTATCATTCTGCCAGCGATCGACAAATAAGTTAAACAGGCATCAACAAAGTCTTGGCGATCTGCATTTGCTTTCAAGTTTTTCTTCATTCTAACCCTATTGACATTTGCATAGATAAAAACATACTGACAGCTAATCAATATATTACCAATTATACGAGTCGGCATATACCCAACCAAAGAAAGCCTAATCCTTTATTATCAACAAAAAACTAAAAGAGGATCCTCCATTTCAGAGCTCATGCCACCAAGCCTGTGAGCTTTAGAATCTTACAAACTACCACTCTTCATTAAAAAAATGCCAAGTTCATCAGAATTAAACACATAGGTATCATATAGCCCTTCTTTCTGATAGTTTGTCCCATATACTATTGCAGCAGAAGAGTGCAAATGTCAATCCACCACAAGAAGTCAAGTCTATAGCACCATTCTACCAGAAAACAATAAAGCATCTACTTTAATGTGCACCAGAATGCTAGCGCTGATCGCATACTATAGCAGAGTAAAAACATCATCTTTGTGAATTCACACTGTTAACAAAAAGTATTGGTATGCACCTGGACACAGAGGATTACAAGGTAACACAAATACATCTAGCACTATTTATGTTAATGCTCACAAAATACTCAAACAAAAGCTTGAATTCTAAGCACAAACACAATGAAAAGTCACTAAGCAAAAACAGTGTACAATGCACAGGGAAGCCAGAACATTATATATAAATTGATACCTTGAAATCCCTTTCCAATGGAGGTGCCCGAAACATCAACCAAGTCGCCTTCTTTAAACAATTCCTCAACTGCAAGTCTCTGATTGGGCTCAAATCCCTCAACCGACTGAAGCCTAAATTCCTGCAAGTGACGAAGAGGGATTATCCCAGACTTCTCGAGATGCCCCAACTCAGGTTTCGACAATTTCCGGTCCCGCACTCTCCGGTACCCAACCTGAACCGCACTGTAACCGTCAGTGGACTCAGTCTTAACCTGGGTAACAATGTTTCCTTCCCGAAATCCGACTACGGTTACGGGGATTACGACGCCGGAGCTGTCGAAGAATGACATCAAGCCTAGCTTTGTGCCCATCACGCCTATGCCAGCTTCCATTGAGGAGGAAATGAGTTGGGGCTCCTTGGCAGAAAGAGAGAGGTTGGAGAGACGCTTGTTCGGGAGGCGGAGGAGAAAGGAAGAGCGGAGAGAGGAGGAAGCATTGTTGGAGGCGGTGGTGGCGGAGGCGGTGGGGATTGTGGCGTATAGGGAGGAAATCGACATTGGCTTGTTTTGGGAGGACGGGGGACGCTTCGGTTTTCTTATCCATGGCTCAACGGTTAAGGTTGCGAGCTAGTGTAACCCGGTGCATTGGACATCGAATGTGTTACGGTAAATTTCACAAATCGTTCCTAACCTTTTCACTCTGTCACAAATTTGTCTCTAACTTTTTTTTTTTTGTTTGAGGAAATTACAAAACTTGACACATTTTAACATGTCATTTTCAAAATTAGACAACTTTTTAAACTTATACAAAAATGTCAATTTTCTTCTTTTTTGGACAAAAATGTCTCTAAACAAAAATTCTAATATCAATTTTAAGAGGCTCAATTCTTTGATCTCTTCATCCAACCATCAATCCAAGCAATTGAACTCATCAAAATATTCCTTGATACTTGCTAAACAACGCCCAAATAGCCCGCGAATGCAGAATTTCATACTTAAGAAACCTCAAATGAAGACTTACATTATACGTTCATCGTTAACTCTGTAGCGATCGGGCAGGAATACGACATCGGTGTAGAAAGGAATGTTGCTTAGAATGGCGAGATGAAATCAACCGTACTAGTCTATGGCTGGAATTCGTCAGCGCGACGGCATTTAAGTCTCAACTGTCGAGAAGGGAACTGTTTAAATCTACAGTATGTAACTGTCGAGATCTACGTTTCAACTGTAGAGATATACAGATAACTATCGAGAATTGTCGTGCTTAAATGTTAAGATATACAGATAAATTTTATAGATTTTTTTATCAAATTGTAGTGTCGAGAATCAGTACTCATAATTGTAATTGTAAAGATATACAGATAAACTGTAGAGATATACGGATATAAAGAGAAATTAGTACTTAAGGGTAATAATGTAATTTTTATTAAAAAATTGCCATTTTTGCACAAGTTTTTAAAAAGTGCCATTTTTGACGTTTAGTTTTTATTTTTTGCTATTTTAGAAATTGTCCCTTTTTTTCAACTTCTTAGAGTATCTAACATTTCATAAATTTGCATATATCATCCCTTTAGACGGTCTCGGTCCAATTTTTGCCCATCATTTTATAATAAAAAAATAAATACAAGAAAAACTTTTAAAAAATAGAAAAAAAATATGTTTCTCTTCAAACATGTCCACATTATATGATCATTGTCAATCCAACCCTCAGCCCAATCTATTAAGAAACCATAGCAAACTCCATTGCCGCCCCATTTTACGACTTTCTGACAATAAAGTTGGAGGACCCAAATATCCAATGGTGATGCAACAAGTGTTAGGTATGTTAGGAAGAAATGCATTTTTTATTTTTTGAAAGCTCTTTTTGTATTTATTTTTTCTTTATTAAATATGGGGTAAAAATGTCATTTTTCTTACCATCTAACAGCAGAGCTGGATAGGAATCGTCCAAAAGGATGATAAGTGCTAATTTATAAAAGGTAAGGGATCTGAAATGTTGGGAAAAGGTTAGGATGTGTATTGAGTATTAGTCCCACTCCCACAAAACACAAACGTGATTAGTTTAATTATTCTGTATAACACATTTACTTTCACACAAAATGCACAAGATTTACCCATATAACACTTAATAGAATCCCGTATTTTAGACATCACATCACTTTAGATCAATGTCAATTATATATAATACTAATTTGTTGTATAAGAAATTGTGTAAGGGACCCTCTTGACTTTCTCATATGTGCTATGTTGGTTTAAGTTAATGGTACCCTCTTGACCTTGTCTTGGATCTTTGTCCTTCATTTTTTTAGCAAAACTATGGGCATCACAATTTATACAACTACTTATACAAATGATACATTTGACAAGATTGTTACATATTACATCATTTTTATCAATAGTTATAATTGATTGTACAATTTTACTAACCCCGATTTCTCACCATTTACACAACTCATGTATTCAGTGGCGAAGCGACTTGGGGCCTGTGTGGTCACTGCACACCCATTGAATTTTACTTTTTTTTTTTTGAATTTTAGTTATTTTTAATTTTTTTCTTTAATTGGTTTTGTAATGATAATTTGAAATAAAGTATTGGTTTAAATAATTAGATAGATAAATTAAATTTTGGTTTTGTGTTGAAATTCAAACCATAAAACATTATAAAGTTATCAATGTTATTATCAAAATTTTTTGTTTAAGGTTATTGTATGAAGTTATATGTCTACATAAAATAAGTAGCACCCTACTAGTTAAAGATTTACTACTGGCCCCACTAAATTTTGTTCCTGGCTCTGCCAGTGCATGTATTGTTTAATGATGTAAGTGTGCATGTAGGAGATCATTTTCGACCATTTTACATTACCAATGGTATTCTCCTCATTTTCACATTACCAATGGTATTCTCCTCATTAGTGTCATTTATATGGCACCAATGGTCTCATAAGGTCATGTAAGACAAATCTTTTATAAATGTGATTTCTCATATGGTGTAAGTCCAGTTCACACATTCATTGTGGTAGGTTATATTGCACACTTCTAACGTAACACATACATAATTGACACACATGACGGTCATGTGTGCGTCACATCTGATTATGTATGCGTCACGTCAGAAGTGGGCGATGTAACCCGCACGTGGGTAAACAAAATTCCATATAGCGTCACGTGCTCATATCACACCGTCTTCTTTGGTGCCACAGCGTTAATTTCGAGGCCGTGGAAATTGTGGCGTTATTCAAGTGGTTCAACTGGAGTCCAGCGATCGCCCCCACCGGCAGTTCGTAGTC
>CAVNYN010279045.1:0-13666 GCA_963692815.1 Nyctanthes arbor-tristis | reverse complement strand
CATTTTCTCTACTCAAATGTGTGGGATTGAGGCTGTCACAATCACCCCACTTAAGAGGGCACAACGTCCTCGTTGGCCGCACTTTCAGTTGGGCTATACTCTAATACCATCTGTAATGACCTGTTTCATTTTAACATAATATTGTTCGCTTTGGGCCTAACTCGGACGGTCTTGCTTTTGAGCTCTCGCCCAAAATGTCTCATGTCAGATGGAGTGTGTCTCATAGCTTATAAACTGGTCTCACTTTCTTTACCCAAGCAATGTAGGATTGATGCTGTCACATGTTGTACCACTACAGCTGACGACTATTGTTTCTTTTTTTTATTTTTTTTAATTTTTTTACTTTAGTCATCGGTTTCCTCAAACAACTGATGCCTATTGTGGTCTTTAGAAGTTGCCCAACAACTAACGCGTACCTTTACAATGTACGTCGCTGACATAGGCGTCGCCATTACAACCGACGTGTATTTATCTGTACAATCAACACCTATTGTGCTTTTCTGTAGTAGTGATCATACCTCATTATAAGCAAATAATCCACGCTGAATTAATTTTAAATAAACAGTTTCCTCTAATATTAAACCAGTTTGTTTATATTCTTTAAATATTATAGAATATATGATATAGATTATTAGTTGGTAAATAGAAGTTCTTAATTTAAATTTTATTTATTATACTTTTGCCTAACATTACTTATCTTAGAAAATGGTAACTTAAATAATTTATTCTTAATTGTAACTATATATACTAACCAAATTGTCTAGACTTGACTTATCACAAACATTCATTATTATGATTTAATTTTTCTTACTTATATCAATGTTAAATTCTGTTATTAAAGGGAATTAATTTATTAAACTACTATTCACTTATCTCTAACAAAATTTAAACACCCTAAATAAAAGATATAACTAATTACTTAAATTGTTATTGTCTTTTTTCTACCAAAATTTAAACACTCTAACGAAAAGATTTAATTAATTCTTACTTTTGTCTTACTATACATATATATCTTCTTCATAAAGGACATTTTATGGTTATCTTTTTTATCCTAATCCAATCTACAAGCACCCTAAATCGAAGAATTAATTTATTCTTAATTTTAGCTTTCTATATATATCGTTTCACATACCTAATTTCTTATACTTCTATTTTTACTATCCAATCGAAGATTCAAACACCGTAAATAGGATAATAAATTTATTCATACGTTTAGCTTTCTATATATAATGTCTCACAAACTTAATTATTTAAAATGCTATTAAGTTATCTCTAACATAATTTAAACACCCTAAACAAAAGATATAATTGATTTTTAATTCTAGCTTTCTATAAATATTCTGTCACATAAAAGATATCTTATAGTTAAATCAATGATTCTTCTTAATCTTTCTCTAAGTTGAATTAAGTATGGATATATAACTTAAATCAATGATTTTTACCATTATTTCTTTAGCTTAAATCAAGTATGGATTAATCTTTAACTTAAATCAAATATGCATAAAATTGTACATTTCCAACGATATTAATTAACTTTTCTTCATATATGTAAAAAAATAAAAGGGCAATAATTTGATAGGATGGAGGGAGTAATAATCTTTGTTTTAACTTCTATCAACCATATCGTATTACGTGTAGCACCTATAATGTTTTTCTTTACACATATAAATAATCAAATATTAAAGTTTAAATCTTTTTTATACAATGTAATTTAATTTTCGTGATTTATTTATATCATCTGCTATTACTATCCCGTGCGTTGTAAAATTCTTGTTAATTAAATAATAGCAAAGGTAACATTGGCACTTATGTAATATTCCAATAATAAAGTATTATTCTTGTTGAGTACGGTGAATGATGACATGTGCAACTACGTAATATCCAAAGCTAGCACTATCCATGAAGGTGCTGTTTGATGGTCAAACAAATTTTCTTCCCTCCAACAATTAATTAAAAGTAGATCCAAATTTTGTTCCCTTAAAACTTTGGTGAGACATAATATATTATCCTTGTACACTTGCCGTCAACGTATAAAAGTGCGTCGGACCATTTTTATTTCCTCTCGACATGATCAACAAACTAGTTTAGCCATCCTTTTTGACTACGCCCGAGATTTTTTTCCCTCCAAATTTTCACACTATAAATACTAGCATATATATGCTCCTCTTCTCCCAAATCAACTGTTATACAATCCTCAATTCCTGATCATGGCAATCAAGGTTCACGGTGCCTTGTTCCGATCTGCAACAATGAGAGTTTTAGCATGCCTTGAAGAGAAGGAGCTCGACTACGAGTTTGTCCTGGTTAATCTACGGGCTGGAAAGGCCAAAGGGGAGCCTTTTCTTTCGCACAATGTGAGTATGCTCGATGGAAGCTCGATTTTGTTTTCTTAACTACAACAATTTCAGAATTGTCGTTGAAAGTTGGTTGCTGTCTTCAATCTGTCATTTCATTATTTGTATCCATTCTGCATTGAAATTTGATCTCTTTCTTCATCTCCTAATGGCATTTTTTTTTGAATTGATGTTTGTAGCCATTTGGTCAAGTACCAGTCCTTGAAGATGGTGACTTGAAGCTCTTTGGTAACATTTTTTTTCTTTGCTCTTTTAATTCCTATTAGAAATTGAAGTATCTCATCTAAAAAGTCAAGACTTTTTAGACGAGGGCGTTCAAGACAGTAATTAAAATGATGATAATTTTCATGAATTTCCAGTAAGTTTTGTTAAAAAACTTCCCAGTCAGCATCACTTCGAGAGAACCCACGTGCGAATTTGTGAAGCCAAGAAGTTTTCTAACAAAACTTTTTGAAAGTTTTTGAACATCTTCACTTAAAATGAAATCAAACTCATAACAAAATTGTGATGCAGAATCAAGGGCTATTACCAAATATATGGCTTACGAATATGCCAACCAAGGAACCCCTCTGATAAGCCAGGATCCAAAGGAAATGGTAATGTTATTTGTGTGGATGGAAGTGGAAGAGATAGAGATATGAAGAGCCAGCAGCAAAACTAACTTGGGAACTTTGCATAAAGCCGATATTTGGTGGAAAGCCCACAGACGCTGCTATTGTGGAAGTGAACATTCCGAAACTGGCTAAAGTTCTGGATGTTTAAGAAGATCGACGTGTGCTCTTCCGATCTCAAATACTTGGCTGGAGATGGCTTCACTCTAGCAGATTTTCATCATCTCCCCACTTTGAGCTACTTGATGAGCACAAAAATAAAAGAACTGTTTCATTCACGCATTAATGTAAACAAATGGTGTACAGATATATTGGCAAGGCCAGCTTGGGAGAAAGTCTTTGCCACGAAAGACAAAAAATGAGCCCATAATCAGCTCATTTGGATCTTTCCACGCAGCATCAATCAAGTTTCTTTTGCTACATTATTCCCCAAATAAAAGATAACATATATCTTGGTGGCATGATATATTCCTTTCATCCTTTGTTTCTCAAAAAGTTTAAAGTTCATTTATGAAAGCATATCAAAGTTAATGTTCTACTTTTGAGATAAGGCCCATAATCAGCTCATTTGGATCTTTCCACGCAGCATCAATGAAGTTTCTTTTGCTACATTATTCACCAAATAAAAGATAACATACATCTGGGTGGCATGATATCTTCCTTTGCTTCTCAAAAGGTTTAAAGTTTATTTATGAAGCATATCAAAGTTAATGTTCTACTTTTAAGATAAGATATAATAATTAATAATAGTAATCCAAAGTCTTTTTTTTTAATTAGTACAAAAATGTTGTAGGGGAGGGAAGTCGAATCGAACTCTTGACTAAGGGTTTGAAAAATAACTAGAATACCATTAGATGGAGGCTTTGAGGAATTATGCTATCAATTTTAAACATTTTTCAAGAGAAATTTAATAGGGTTGCTGATTGGCTTTCTATTTGGGGGCACTACTGCAAGGGAATATGGCCACAGAAGTTGTCTAGAGAAGGCATGATTCTCATTGAGCAACAGAATATTATTCCTTATGTTGACGTTGGGTTTTGACGTGGACCCAAGTCAGCAAAGTTTACGTGACGTGGTGGTGAGGACTAGTTAGGGTTTCTTATGGAAGCAGTGTTTGATATGAGCACGAGATTGGAAACTAGATTAGGTGACGTGTTTGGAATTAAATAAGTGTATTGCAAGAATTATCTTTCCAGATTCTATTTTTTAGACAAAAAGGCCTTCTCTTTTTGGCACCCTAAGGCCCTTATTTGTAGGCATGTCTCAGGTGCTTTTGGAATTTCATCATTTAACTTGTTCAGACACAAACTTAGTCGGTACATGCGATACAATGGGTCTTTAGCTTTGTCCTAATAACCGTCCCTAAATGTCAACTACCTTCCATGTTCCTCACGCGTCTTGTCGATATCTCCAGCTTCTCTGACAGTATCAAGGGGGTACGAGGTTCTCCTTGGCCTTTTGGTCGTATCTTAGGGCGTTGATCTGTCACCTATTCTCCGAGCTTCCTGTTTAGATTCGCAAGTTTCTATTCCTGATCGGTCATTCTTTGGTCGGCCACTATCGTCTGATCCCAACTTGGTAGGATTTTAACGTATCACGTATTTCTTTTTTCTTCCGTTGGTCCGCCATGCGGCTTTGGTGGGTCCTATCATATGAGAGGGAAGCCCTGACATGGTACGTCAGCGAAAATAAGTGTAAGCTCATGTTTTCTATTTTCTTTTTATTGGTCGGTTCTTTTATTCCTTCTACACTTGCACACACTTCGTTAAAAGCACAGGAAATCTTGGAGTAAGTATTACACTTGTAACACCCTTAAATATGCTAACGTTTTTACAATATCTGAAAATATTATTTTTTAATATTCTGATAGTTTTTAGATTTTTTCCAGTAAATGACATATTATTTTCATAAGAATATTTTTCACATGAATGATTTTTAAAATAAAATAAATAGTTGTAAAGTCAAACAAAAGTTATCCTCAAACTACTTAAATATATTTATGTAATAAATAAAGCCATATTTACTTGACAATATATGAAATTCACTTTATAATAAGAGTAGGGAAGATTGAGACTTTCTTTGGAAAATATTCCACCTTTATAAATGATAATTGTTTCAAATAAAAAGTATTTGTATATCTAGTATCCCTTATGATGGACCCATGCAACCAGTCAGGTTCTAGTATGGTTATTTTAGAGTTACCACAAATCTATGATATTTATGTTTCCATACATACAATGTCTAACTATATGAGCTAATACTTAGCAAGTTACAACATGCATGTACATGTGCATGATATCTAAATGCGATGATGACTCCGCACATCACCAAGTAAACAAGGCCCACACCCCATATATAACAGATCATGAGCTCATAATCAATAAGGCCAATCATCGAAGCACTCATGCCTTGCTAGAGAGGTACACCGCCCCTCTGTTTGTCTGCCGTTGGCTCAGTCACAGCTCAAGAGACTGCAAGGATTTATCAATATTATCAAATAATCAAAGCTTGGCCAATATACAACTGATAGATCTCAACACCATGTCGAGTATATATACTCAATCAACCAATTGCCAAACCCCCAACACCTATAGGCATACGCTGTCCCAAATGGAGTGTATCTATCTAGACGACAATCAAAAAGTGGTGTGACTGTACAGGGATCACGCAATCATCCATGGCGTCTCAAACAAATTAGCTTTATGCCACATACATGTTCTCATGTTTATCATCATGTTTAATAGACCCATACTGCATGCATGATATGCTTAATAATTCCAATTATATCATGCCCAATCATTATCACATATATCGCATAACTCCATATTGTCAATACATACTCATATATTATCATATAATTATCGCATATTGCAATCATTTCAAATATGGGGCATGAAAAATATTTTTATATCACATTGTCACATTAGAGCATATAATATTATTGTTTGGCATTGTAGTTGAATCGTCACTTACCTTTACTATTAGCTATGCAGTAAAAATTCATAACCTTCTTGTTTCTCACTACCACAAACTCTTAACTCCACCTCTACATTGTTGTGTCTATATTATATTCTGCAATAACATATTATTTCATTTTATTCATTGCCAGGACATCCATCACAAACAACCCAAGAGTCAATAAAACTTAAAATCGCCTAAAGTGATAATTAGTTCCACAGCTAATGTCAAGAAAATTGACTATTAACTATAATTATATAGTTCCCAGTAGTAGGTTAACTCATACCATGTTGAAGCTTGTTGAGTAAGGAGTTGAAAGCCATTTACGGATCTCAATTCTAAACTCTACACAAAAAGCTATATGTGTTTCCGTTATAGCGCGCATGAAGAGTAATCAGAATGGGAGCAGGCCCGTCCCTACATAAGGACGGCCATCCTCTCTTCTCTCTTGAGGGAGGCTAGAGGGGGAATTATGTGTTTTACAAAATTTTTCAATTTTTTCTTTCTCACCCATGCCCTCAATTTATAAAAAATATTAGGGACTTGTTTAGCAATTATTTAATTATCATTTAGTCTTTGAAGTTTCTTATTTATTTTTTTGGTTAATTTAAGTAAATTCTCATAGATATCCGAATAAGTTACTTATAGTACTGAAAAATTCAGCAAATGACATTTAAATTTCTCATTAGAATATTGGAAACGCTTTTAAATATAATTATAATTGCATGAAAGTTTCTATATATCCCGTAAAATCAAAAAATCTTATATAAATTAATATTTCAAATATCAAGGTGTTTACAATCCTTCTCCCTTAAAGGAATTATGTCCTTGAAATTCTTATACTTTTTGAAACTTTGTTCAAAATCTATATATACTTATTTATTGCTATCACACCTATGATTTGTTATCCAGTGATTTTCTCCTCCCCTTAACAGGACAAATGTTATAAATCCTAAACCTTTTTTAGCAAAAATATTCTTTATACTCTTATGTCGTCTTATATATGTCCTTACTATCTTCTATTAAGAATCCTTTGGATGATAATAACTTTAAACCTAAACATCACATAATTAAATCTAAACATCACATATTGTCACACACAAGTTTATAAAACTTACAAGTACCTCATATCCTTGTAAATCTCCAATCTTGATTTCTCTAATTATGATCCTATTCGACTTGTCTTTTAAGTCACATAAACTATGAAACGTTTCTAAAGTCATGATATTCGATATTGAATACATATTTGCTTCCAATATACCTTATCTTATTTTATCAAGTTGTTCCGATCTAGAATAAGGGCATATTCGTAAATTTTCCTCAATCCATTAAAATATTTCAGGTTTAAAACACCCCTTGAAAATCATTTCCAAAAAAAGAGAGGGACAGCTGCATAGAAGATCTTGAAACATGTGAAATATTTTGGTTAATTTCTATAGCTAGAAGCCTAGAAGACATTTAACCATATCTTAGTGTTCATCGTCTTCTTTAATCAATCACTTCGCAGACTACTCCATTTTTATAACTAAAAGAAATGAGGGGCGGATCCAGGGTGCTCGCCTGGTCCATGGCATAGCCCAAATTTGGGCTAGGCCTTAAGATTGATTTTTTTTTTTTTGGGGTACATAAATTTTTACATTGTTGGGCTCAGGGGAAAGTATTTGGGCTAGGGGTAAAATCATTTGGGCTAAGGGAACCAAAGCGTGAGACCCGACCTAATTACCTAAACACTTACAATCTCCTTTCAGTTTGTACGTCCAGCTACCCCCTATATGTACTGCTAGCTATACCCCTGGAAACGAACACCAAAAAGAGAGTTTCAGACGCAGTCAATCGCCACTTAGCATAATTCAACGGAGCTACAAATCGGCCCCATTCAATTCTTCCTTGGCGGCCGTTCGTCTAATGGAGCTCATGCAGTTGAGCTGGAAAACTCGGACAAGCTAACCAATAACTCTGTATGTATCCATAAATCTTTTAGGACTCACTATATTAAATTAATAAATTTCAACTATTCAACTTCACTTATTCTCTTTTTTATTTCCACAAAAAATGTGAAAAATGTAAATCCTACTCCCCGCTAGTCAAACCCAACCTTAAACTCCGTGCTGGTAGCAAGTTAAAAATGATGCCATTTTTCAACAAAATCGATAAATTTTACTTTATTGTTTTAAAAGAATCAGATCAATAGACTATTAGTTAAAATAAGCGTGATTCCAGCATTCTATGTAACCCGCTTTATAATATAAAATCATGAATCGGATTAGATATGTGGAGATAAGATTTATTTAATTTACTTATTATATCAGTTTAATGTTTAAGCGTTCACTTCGTAAAATCAGTCGTGAGTCGATGATCCAAACAAATCAAATGATCTTTATTCTTCTATATTCTAATGCTACAAGCTCTTCCGCTTTAGTTTTAGTTATTTAAGTACTTCGAATTGTCAAGCAATTTTACTTAATTGATTTTAGTTAAATGTTATTTCAAGTATGAGGGTGCTTGTTGCTTTAATGAGTGAAAATGATCTCCTCCCACCCGTCTGGCGGGATAGCTCGCCAAACGGGTGACATTGGGCAGCACCCTATGTAGATGGGTGGCGGGCTATCATACCACTGATCTGAGAGGAGATCACAAATATTCAATAAGTGTCCTATATTTGTGTAAGTAAAATAAAATTTTTGTAATTTATATAAATATGTTCATTCATTGCATCGTCGACCCACCCCTTTACCATCTCTAAAAGAACTGATGATTGAGTACCACATGCTTGATATTAATTAATAACTAAGTATCAAATAATTGGCAGATTAATAAAATAATATCAATTAGATTTTTTAAAATGAAGAGAGAATCATATATTTGCAACAACTTGACAAGCAAAAGTAGACTCTCTCTCTCTCTCTCTCTCTCTCTCTCTCTCTCTCAGAGATGAAGAGAGAATCATATATTTCCAACCACCTGACAAGCCAAAGTACACTCTGTCTCTCCAGGTGGAAGTAGACCTTGTATTTGAGATAGAGTGAATTGTGCATGCGCGCGAACGTGGTTATGACTTATGATATTGGTTTTCTTATATACTCAATTCATATGTATTACTATTAACAAATAGAATTATAAAAATAGAATAATTAATTACTCCCTCCGTCTTAAATATGGGTGACAATTTAAATTGACCCGACTGAAAACACAGGGGGCCAGATATGAAGACGGCTAAATTTTGCCCGCCCACAGGGAGGTTCGGGTTAATTCGTGGGCTAATCGGGTCATGAGTCGTATCTGCTCTAGTCGGGTAAGACTCGACCCGAACTGCCCGCCCGTTTAAATTAAAAAAAATTAAAGCTAAATAAAAAATAGAAAAAAAGAAAAATAATAAAAAATATTAAGAAAATTTAAATAAGTGAGTAAATAGGTCAAATTCTTGACCTGATATGCCCTGAATATTGGCAGGTTGTGGTTCAGGAAGGACAGACCCGATCCACCCCGAACCCGACCCGTTGTCATCCTTAGTCTCAAGTATACCGTTCACAATTCTTTTTTGGGATGTTTCATGCATATAGTCATCTTTCTCTTTTAAGAAGTACTGGAATATAACCCGTGCGTTGCACATGAAGAATAAAATTAATTACAAAATAAACATAAAGCATTAATGCATCATAAATTGATGAAAGATATAAATGATACATGCACATAGAACGACAAACATGTAAATAGAAAAATTAATCAGTTACAAATTATAAAAAAACAAAGAAACAATTTGCTCGAATTAAAGTGACAAAATAGAAAGAACGAAAAATGTCTAGAGACAATATTGTAGTATATAAGAGAAATGAAATATACAAATAGAAAAAATTGTTTGCAAGGAGTTGATAATCCCATCTAGGATTCTAAAAACTTACAAATTATACCATAAGTGGCCTAAGTTCACCATTAATTGCTTTGTAGGGAAATATAAAATATTCATGTGTTAAACGATCTATAACTCTAAAATATACAAAACAGCAGTGTAAGTTCAATTTTCCTTATTTTGTAATACTAGTTTAATTAATAACATGTTAATTGCACTTTGAAGATAAAAAAATTACAAAATAAACATATAACACCAAGTAAATTATATATTTTGTTGTGAAGTACAAAATAATTCTACACCTGTCAATGGTAAACATTAAATGGCTCAGCCAAGAAAATAAATACAATCTACATAACCAAATAATTAAACGGCTGTCAAGTATAACCCATATAAAGAAAAACATCAAATATCTAAAAAAAAAATACCCTAGGTAATTTTACTCCTACATAATTGAAGAATAATAATAATAGGTTTTGTACGAGAAGTTTTCATATAGTTTTTTTATATCATATGCGTAGTCATTCCATAATGTACATGTGACACAATTTTTCCTAAATAATTTGGGGTCCCTGAAATTAAAATTAACCTCCATTTAGGAGAGCTGGCTCAATAATCTCCACCATTTGTCTCAACATCGAAGTTCGACATGGCATACAACTTGTGCTAACAAATTTTTCGTCAAACTCGGGGATTAAATCTTGTCCAATAGAGGCTTGGATTGTAGACAGTTACGAAACATATAAAGAAGGTAAAACAATATAAAACATTAATATACGAATATAATGATTTTTAGATTAATTCTACAATTGGGTAGAGACTAAATATATGATTCATGTAATTAAAAAGTGATAAAAGCTGTCCCAACAGGTATTGTGATATCACACCCAACATAAAAAAAATTATTATCTTAACATCACAGCGATATAAGATTGTCTTATATTAACATCACAATATGTTCACAAATATCACATTTTGCAGTCTGTGTTCTTAATTTACCCTTATTTAATGAGTTAAATTTAAAATTGATAGTTTTAACTAAGTATGAAATAATAGTAAAATATTAAAATAATTATACATATATATATATATATATTAAAGGAGTAAGGCGGTGTGCATCTGTCCCGCTTTTTGTTGGGCTCCTGAATTTATCGGGTGATGTCATCTAATGATGCCAATTTTGATATATATTTTTTTGAATTTTCCTTTAAAGTGGTTTTTCTAATTGGGTTTATTGTGTCCAGAGCTTTATTTGTACCTTACTGTACAATTATTTCCTTATTCAATTTCTATATCAGCCTGTGAAATTCAGTTCTGTATATTTAATTGAGGTGAATTTTTCTTTTTAACCTTTGCTCTGTGATTTATTTTTATTTTGTATTTCTTTTTTGCTTTTCGAATTTGAAATTTTTCCTAGCCGGGCTTGATAAGCTATTAACTTTTGGGATGGAGGGAGTACAAGAGCATATCCAATACAAAAATGTTAATAGTGTATATGTGACAAATAAGATTAACATTACATTTGATGAACTCTCCAATGTAACAAAATCTATCTTATATATTTGACAAATTATTATTACGTATTTTGAAAAGAGATAAAGAGATAAAGAGAGAAGCCCTAGTGGTTAGTTTAATTAATGTCATTGTTCATGACAATGTCAAGCATTTAATGTGTCAAATAAGCACTTTTATTTGTATGTTTTTTTTATCATTTTTGCAATGACTATCACTACGCATTGGAGATGCTCTAATAAATAAAAAAAAAGAGTATAATAAGTGAATGAACTTAAATTTATTTTTCAAATATCATTAAATAAACTTTTCTCAATTTCTAATAAAGTAACAAAGTTTTGAGAGAATAATTTCTTGTATATTCATCTTCTCAATATGTACAAGTTTATATAGAGCCTAGAGAATAATTTATACAAGGAATGATTTTGCACTATGCATAATTCTATAATAACAAAAGGTAAATACGGTAAAATATATTTCTTTCAATACTCCTTTTCAAGCTGGTGAGTTTGTGTCACAAAGTCCCAATTTCCTACTTAAACTGTGAAAGTTTTTTTTCCCCAAGGGATTAGTAAAAATATCTACAAGTTGTGAATGAGATAGAACATAGGATGTGGTAATCATGCCAGCTTGCAATTTCTCTCTAACAATGTAACAGCTAATTTCTATATGTTTCGTGCGCTCATGAAACACAGGATTTTTGGTAATGTGAAGTGCTGCTTGGTTGTCACAAAATAAAATGGATGGCTTATCTTGCAATACTCTAAAGTCTTTAAGAATGTATCTTATCCATGTTATTTCTAAAAAAGTTGATGCCGTGGAGCGATATTCTGCTTTAGCTGATGAACAAGCCACATTAGGTTGTTTCTTCAACTTCCATGAAATCAATGAATCTCCATGAAAAACACAAAACCCAAAAACGGAATGCGTAGTCATCTTACAACCAACCCAATCTAAATCTCTGAATCACAATAGGCTTTCAATGTGAGATTCTTTGAATAAGGAAAAAATAGTCCTTGACCTGGATTTCCCTTAATGGGCCACAATACCCTCAAAGCTACTTCCCATTGAGGTTTTCGAGGAGTTTGCATGAAATGACTTAGAATTTGTACTGAGTATAGGATATCAGGCCTTGTCACAGAGAGATAAATCAATCTTCCAATCAATCTTCTATACTTGGCAGGATTATGCAACAAATCACCATCATCAGGATTCAATTTCATATGTTCTTCCATTGGAAAAGAGTTAGGCTTAGACCCCAATAATCCTGTATCATCCAGCACATCCACAACATATTTTCTTTGAGAAATAAAGATGCCTCACTTAGAACGTGATACTTTAATGCCAAGAAAATATTTCAAATCACCAAGGTCTTTGATACAAAACTGACTCAAAAGTGATTTTTTTAGTGATTTAATTGCATGTTCATCATTTCCAGCCACAATAATATCATCAACATAAATAAGTACCACTATAAATGAATTTCCACGAGACTTGGTAAATAAAGAATAATCGGCTTGTGACTGAGTGAAACCTGCTTGTTGAATAATATGAGTGAACTTGGCAAACCAATTACGAGAAGCTTGTTTTAGACCATATATAGATTTTCTGAGCCGGCATACTATGTTCTCCCCCGGTCGATGAAGACTAGGGGGAATTTCCATATAAACCTCCTTATAAAGATCACCATGTAAAAAGGCATTTTGAACGTCCATCTGATAGAGGAACCAGTGGCCGGATGAAGCCATTGCCAAAAGGCAACGGATAGTGGTGAGTTTTGCATTAAGAGATAATGTCTCCAAATAATCAATTCCTTCAATTTGGGTGTAGCCCTTGTCGACAAGTCTCGCCTTATAGTGTTCAATGAAGCCATCAGAATTGTATTTGATTTTGTAAATAGACTTGCATTCAATTGGTTGATGGCCAGTAGGTAAAGGGACAATCTCCCGAGTGTTATTACAGATGAGTGCATCAAGTTTAGTTTGCATAGCCTCTCTCCAGTTGAGATTAACAACTGCTTGAGAACAGGTAGATGGTTCACGAATACCTGAGATCTTGGTAAGAAAAGAAAAATATGAAGGAGAGATACGAATGCATGATAAAAAATGAGAAAATGGATGTCCTATACCTTTTGAAGAACTAGATGATGAAGCCAATGCATGGAAGTGTGAAGTAGAGGAAAAATTCATGCAATAGTTGTTATGCCAGAACAGGGATCTGGTTGGACGGTGAGAGTGTTGGGTAGGAGGAGTAGGGGATATGGTGATGGGTGAAGAAGTTTCTATGGAAGAAGAAGAATGGGATAAAAGTTGGCTCGAGATTGAGTCTACTGGTGGCATAGTAGAAGTGTTAACTGAATCGGTTTGATATTGGGGAGATGGGTC
>CAVNYN010279041.1:2030-19378 GCA_963692815.1 Nyctanthes arbor-tristis | reverse complement strand
TCCATCTTAATTTTTAGTTGGTGATATCCTGACCTCAAATCGATCTTTGAAAATATACCGGCACCCTTCAATTGATCAAATAGATCCTCGATCCGTGGGAGTGGGTATTTATTCTTTATCGTCAGCTTATTCAACTCCCTATAATCAATGCACATCCTCATGCTCCCGTCTTTCTTCTTTACAAACAAGACTGGAGCTCCCATGGTGATACACTAGGCCTTATAAACCCTTTTTCTAATAATTCCTCCAGCTGTATCTTCAATTCCTGCAACTCCTTAGGTGCCATTCTGTAGGGAGCTTTAGAGACCGGTGCAGCTCTTGGTACCAGATCAATTGTAAAGTCCAATTGCCGTTCAGGCGGGATACCTGGAAGGTCATCCGGAAATACATCAGGGTACTCTCGTACCACTGGTACCTGACTTAGAATTACCTCCTCAGAGGTCGCACTTTGCAGACTTACCAAATACCCCTGATAGTCATTCTTTGACATCAGCTTCTCTGCTTTTATTGCCAAGATAAGGCGGGGTAGTGCCTTAATCTTGGACCCATAAAATCGGAACTCCTCTCCTCCAGGTTTACGAAAACTCACTTCTCTTTCATGACACATAATCGTTGCGTGGTTCTTACTTAGCCAGTCCATACCAATTATGATATCAAAGTCTTTCATATCAATTACATATAGATCCGCTTCTATAATCATTCCATCAAAATCTATACATACTGCCCTTACTATTTTGTTGGTGTCTATAGTCCCTCCAGATGGCAGGCTAACCTCCAGTATGTTATCAGTCTTTTCTCCTACCATGTTTAGTCTAGCTAGGCATATAGTGGACATGAAAGAGTGGGTAGCACCAGAATCAATCAAAGTATAAACAGGAATACTAGAGAAAGTTAGTATACCTGCGACAATATTCGGGTCCTCAGTAGCTTCCTCATGGGTCATAGCAAATACCCTAGCCTGGCCCTTCTTAGCCTGTTCTGCATTCCAATTCTGCACTGGATTCCTGGCTGGCAGATTCATGGCTGGCTGATGCGGGTTCGAGTGATGAAGAAGGGGGCGCAGGTTCGGTTCTTGGAGTGGCTTAGGTGTGGTGCGCGGTTCGAGGCAGTCGCGATTTGGTGGTGGGTTGAGCGACGAGAGGCAGTCACGGCCGAGGGAGTATGGTTCGTATCGGGTTTCGAAGGGGCAGTGACTTAAATAGAGGGTGGAGGTAATGACTTACGAGGGGCTGCGTGCTGCCTTTCTTCCAAGCAATAGCGCAGCCATTGCCCCCCAACCTGCCGATTTTTATGTGTGCGTGTGTGTGTTGTAT
The DNA here is from genome assembly GCA_963692815.1 of Nyctanthes arbor-tristis. Taxonomy (NCBI): domain Eukaryota; kingdom Viridiplantae; phylum Streptophyta; class Magnoliopsida; order Lamiales; family Oleaceae; genus Nyctanthes; species Nyctanthes arbor-tristis. The sequence continues at coordinate 18,065 of CAVNYN010279041.1, read as the reverse complement.
GTATACCTTGGGATGGGACTATAGAATGTATTTCTGCCGAGAATGTATGTGTTGCTAGGTGTGTGTCTTCTTGTGTATGTATGTGGGCGTATATGCAGTGACAAAAGGGAGATGAGTCCCTACGTGAGTGGAATTGAGAGTTTGGGAGGAAATCTGATAGGTTTTTCTTGTTGCAACAGGGCACTAAGTTGGGGATATGGGAGTAGTCTAGTTAGAGTTAAGCTAGAATCAGTTAGCCCAAGTCTAATGGAATTCAACGTACATTCAAAGTTTAGTTAGGGTTAAATTTTCTTATCGCTACAGTCACGCTTCCCTTGGGGGGACAATAAGCGCAATCACCTTTATAGGGCACCCAAAGTGTGACGCGATTAGGAACGCGATAATCCTGCCTTATTGCGTGTAGGTCAATTTTCTTTACTTTTGAAGGAATAATCTTGCACACCCACGGCTGGTCTTTATCATGAATCACCACAACCGGAGGCCTACCACTGGAGCTCACCTTCTTCTCATCATCTTCCCCTTTACTCTTATTATCTGTCCAATCAAATTAGACCTTCGATGCTGGCTCTGGCATCGCCCTTGCATCTCTTCATCCATGGACCACTCTAACTCTACTGCTACCTCTTCACCTATGGCACTCACTGGAAAAAACCTCTCTTTACCTTCCGTTCTTTGAAATTCCCTCAAATACTAGAGATTACTCAGGGCTTCTGACACTTTTGCAGAAAAATTCCCTATCAAACAAGAAAAAAAGATTATTACCTTGGCACTAATCCTATCTCCGAACCTTGAAGAACAATGGGAAGGGATTGACAAGTATCAAGGAAGCCTGAAGAGAATAGCAATAGAAGTCTCCTGGAAATTGATTACAAAGCAAGACAATGTGAAAAGGAAAAAGGATGAATGGAGAGAGGTATAAATAGAATTTGAGGGAAGATATAAGGACGACGGCCGTGTGGGACATTGGGAAACGAAGAGGCAACATTCAGAGTGATGATTATTGCTGCCTTCAAGTCCCTTGAACACGCCATTCCATCATAGGGCGGACACGTGGCAGAGAGCGCTACTGCAACCTTTATTGAAATTCAAAGACTCAGATTTCAGGCGGCAAAAAAGTTCCAAGAGAATTACCAGCTAACCTTCAACTAACCTGATTCAGCTATCTTGAGGATGGATATCTATTCCAGTGCTTTCGCTGTCTAAGGCATTTGGGTACTGAGACAGTGAGCTCGTAGCACCCAGACGTAACACTGTGGCCTAGTGAGCAGGCCAACTGGACAACAACATTGGAACCCACGTGGGAAATCTTATCACTTACGGCTGATGGGACTCCAGCATTGAATGCAAAATGGTGATTACCTGCCCCATGCATGGCTTGAGCGGCCATTAGTCAAAAAGTGAAGGATTAATCTCAGGCGATTTGACACTTACATCATTTTTGTGGGTCCGGCATTAAATACATACCATCATTATTCCCATGCAAATAAGTAAATGTATACTATAAATAGAGGAGATCGGAAAGGAGAAGGGGTTCGACACCCACATCTCATTCTTCTTATGTTCATTACATTTATAGTCTTCCATTTATTACAAAGATTCCTTGCATTTTTACATTTATTGCTTATATTGATTCAAGTACAAATTTCCTGTGAATACAAATCAAAAGCTAAATTTGACATCAATAGAACACATTTTTGTGTGCAATATGCAATCTCTATTGCATGTCCCAAAGCAAGTTTGGAATAACTGTTTGGCATATTAAATTGTAACATATCCACTATGTACAACTTCCCTTAAAATACACCATTATAGAATTATGTATTTATAGGAATTCACTGCGAAAGAATCTTATTCTCTGTAGATAATCAATTATACCAGTAATTAGTCCTCACTCTGATCATATCTAAGTGTTAGAATATCTTTTGAAATAGCTTTTCGATTCTTGCTTGAACCTTTTAAATAATTCAAAACTTTCATGCATAAATATTATGAAGTATATGAAACCATATCTATTATAGTCATCATTGAGCTTGACAATGTAAGAAAACCTATACCTGACATTTTTAGACTTTTATCCAAACACATCAATATAGATTAAGACTTACTTGTCTTTAATGTCGGAAATGGATATAATCTAGATTATCCTTTATACCTCTTTTGTCTTCTATTTTGATAATAGACATTTTAAGAGTTAGAATCTAAATATTATCAATCTTATTTCCCTCGTACATTTCACAATTAAGAATAATCATTATTCTCAATCTCAATGGAACAACTATTTATGTCCAAACATGAATCAGAAATAATATTTTCTATATAAAAGTAGGATAGTGGTTATATACAAGTTTTCCCGCCAAAACCACTATGCTACTTTTATATACTTCTTTTATTTCTTTATTTTATAATAATATTAACAATAATAATAATTATCCTTTATCTTCAGAAAAAGTAATACTTATCTATTATTTATTATAATAATATACAACAATTTATATATTTTTTTATTATATATAATATACTACTTGTCATCTATTAATATTTGTTATACATCTCCTATTATTTTTAGGCTATTTTCAAAGATTTAAGATTGTTAAAGCGAAATTTTGCTTTTGACTCAATAAACAAGATTTATTTTTATGCGAAATTTGCTTAATGATCGATATGAGCAGCAAAGGAAGGAAAAGTCAAGAATCCCTGTGATAGATGGGCGAATACAAAGTTTAGAAGACAAAGAAATGAGAGTTTAGGTGTCAAACCCCTTTTTCATTTCTGTTTGCTTCTACATATAGTGTACAATTGCCTTTTGCTTGGGAGTGATGATTACAAACATTTATTGTGGCTCCACGTTACATGACACAAAGGTCTAATCGACTGAGAATAGACCTCTCTTTTTGACTATCGGTTGTCTGAGCAGCGTATGGTACAAGTAATTGCTATATTGTACTCGACGCGGGGGTCCCATCAATTGTTAGGGATTAGGTTCTTCACGTGGGCTCCCAAGCGTTTGCAGAGTTAGCATGCTCTTTATATTGGTTGGATCACAACTTTTGGCTAAGGCACCTATGAGCTCACTCGTGAGGTGCCAGTATGCCCTAGGCCGCGGGAGCGACAAAGTAAGGCTGCCCTTGAGGTCGCTGGACTGAGTCGCTACATAAGGCGGTCGATGGGTGGACAGGTCGCCGGGTTAGGTGAGCTACTCTGGGCCTACTCTCAAGACCCATTGACCATTGACCTCTGTTGACCTTCGACCCATGTTGACTATCCGCAACCTGGTGAATACAAAATGCCCCCTCAAGGTCACTGTTCGTGATACTGAAGATCAGTGGCCTTAAAGATGTGGAGGCAGTTTACCTCAGAACTTTTGCCGCTTGAAATCTACCACTTTGAATTTCAAAATTAAGCTGCCTTTCCACATGGACAATGTTTAATGGAGTGGCATGTTCTAGGGAACTTGCAAGCGTAATCATTAAATTGATTAGTGCCTTCTCGTTTCCCGACAAAATGTGCGGCTGTCAAGCTGCATTTCCTCCCCCTTCACCCTTTCTCCTTTTTAAATCCTTCATCCCACTCCCATCTCCTCTTTCATCTCTCATCTATCTTGACTCAAGAATCCTTCGTTCGAAGGCTACTAGAGAACTTTCCTTCTTCAGGTAATTTTTCTTTATTATTCCTGAGACTCTTGGGTAACTTTTGGGATAAATCAGTATAACGTGCAAAGGAGAAGGGATCTCTCGAGTTGGCACTGAATGCTCCGGCAAGGGAGAAATGGAGCCGGTGATTCAGGCTATCTTGGCAGAGAGGGCGGATGATGAGGCAAAGGCAGAGGTAAGTTCAAGAGGACAGCCTCTGGCGGTGTTGCTTACAGAAGAGGATTTACAATGGGCAGCTAAGGATATTCCCTCTCAAGTGACGAAGAAGAACCTGCGGTCATCCATCGCCGTTGTAACATGCCAGACGATGTTGACTTCTGGGTTCCTTATGAAGAAGAGAGGGCCTATAACCCTCTGAGGGGATGTGTACCTGTGAACACGAAGATGTTTGACACTGGGTTCAGGGTTTCTCTCCCCAGACCTGTTACCAGATTCTTGCAATTCTGGGGGGTTGCTCCTATTCAGATCCCACCAACTGGCAGCGTAGGCGCTGGGGGTATCCCAACCCTAAAGATTTTGATTCCTATTATGCATTGAAGTCTTTGCCTTCAGGAGGCAAAGGTTTGTATTATGTGTCAGCTCGCCTGAAGTCAAGTGGCGAACGCCTTTGGGCAACCTGGTGAATAGGATCTAGGAGTCCGTCTCTGACTGGAAGGAAAATTGGTTCTGAGTAGGAGGCAACTGGAGGACCCCACCGAGCCCAGACCATCAGGATACACATGTGGCGATGAGCTTCATGAAAATCAGTGAGTGGCTGCCAATTAATATTTCTTTGAGGCTGGCCCGCTAATACTTAATTTCTTTCTTTTATGTTTTAGAGGGAAGACAGGCCTCAGTTGATATTTTTGATTTTCCTTAAGCGGGCTGAAGAGGTCGTGAAGTTGGAAAAAAAAGATCGCCATGCCAGAGATCTTACCACCTAGGCCTCTCTGCTCGAGGCTGAGCTATTAGTGCCTATATCAGAACGTCATACTAGTACCCCTCTTCCTGGTAAGTTGAATCTTTTTTTTCTTTGTATGGCGGCCAGATGCTAGCATTATTTCTTCCTTCTACAAGCAATAATGTTCACTAAGAAAAGGCCCAAGGAATGAGGTCGCTCGAGGAGATCAGTACCGTGCTAGAGAAGAAGGACCAGAGGAAATGTCAGCAAGAGAAAACTGCGGGAAAAAAGGTCGAGCCTGTCACAGATCTGGTTGTGGTAGACCCTCCAACAAAGCACCAGAGAGCTGAGCCTTTTCCTACTCCTCTGGGCTCCTCTTCTAACTCTTTACCCCCGGTTCCGACATTAGGCGGTGAGGAGTTGTCGACTCAGGGAAAGGGAAAACTAGACCTGCTTGCAGATGATCTGTCTCGCCCGGTTCAGCAGAATAGATCAGCTGCCTTAGAGAAAATTAAAGATAAAAGACCCAAGGTTCTGCTCCGTTTCAACCTCACCAAGAGACCATTAGAGGAGCCGATGAGGGAGTTGCCTGGGAACGTCACTGACTTGATGAGTGACGTGGCCTGGAGCTGGTCAAAGAAATGGGAAAATTATGTAGCTTCCTTGTCCCTTTTGGAAATTCATTAGGCAAGCGCGGTCATGAGGGGCCGTTCAGCCATTTTGGGATAGCACGCCAAGGCTGGCCTTTACCAAGTAATTAGTGACACCAAGAAGATGACCCAGAAGGCTGGGAAGGAGGCAAAGGCAAAGGAGGAGGCTGATCTGGCTCTGAAAGAGAAAAAGCAAGACCTTGCCGTTTCCAAAGATGAGACCGCTATGCTGCGGAACTAGCTAGAGGCCTCTAGGAAGAAAATCGAGGGGCTGGAGAGCACACTGGCAACTGAGAGGTTGAATCATGAGCAGGCAATAAGGGAGACAGAGAGTCGTTCCTCATCCAAGGAGCTGATCGAGTGCCAAGAGGCCATAGCCAAGGATAAAACCTTATAAGAATACAAGCAGGCAAACGCTAGGCTGTATTATGATACAACCAAGGAGCTTCTTGAAGAGGTCAAGAAGACCCGGCCTGAATATGACCTGGTTTTTCTTCAGGAACAAGTGGCCAAACTCAGGCAAGACTGCAGCTATAAAACCTTAGATGACAAGGACAATGAGGCTGGTACTCCCGTTGGTAAGGAGGTTGAGGTTCCTGCTCTGGAACCAGGCCTGATGCCCCTTCCCCTTTTCGTTATTCCTTGAGCTTGCATTGTAAATTTTTTATATGAATGAAGAAAATCTCTTTCTGCACAATTGTCTATTTGTTTGCACCATTTTGTCGCTTTACCATTTCTTGCAATTACTCGTACAATCCTTGGGCCAAAGTGTCGGGGCACTCAACTAGAAGCTCGTTCTAGTTTAGGTCGTGGACCATAAGTCTGAGTGGGGGTATGTGCAAATGTTGGGCCGCTGAACTATAAATTGATTCTAGTTCTAGTCCTGTAGGTCACTAGCTAAACGCTTGATTCGGTTTTGTTCACGGACCCGCTGACTTGGATGTGAGGTCACTAATATATAAGTTAAATCTTTTTAGATGAGTGTCAGGTCGTGAAACCTTACTCGGTAGTAGGTTTATCCTTTGTGGGGCCATGGAGAAGCAAGGACGCAAGTGTTAAGCAAACTAGACAATTGCTAGAGTTGATACCTTGTTACTGATAATACTTCTTTACATGCTCCGCATTTTAAGGATGCATTAATTCATCCCAGTACATGTCTTTGAGCTCGTACGTCCCATTTGACAGGACTCGCCTGACTTGATAGGGACCTTCCCAGCTGGGGCCCAAGGTCCCAAAAGCTGGCTCTCTGGAAGAGAAGAAGACTTTGCGCAGGACTAGGTCACCAACATCAAACCAGCAGGCTCTGACCTTAGCATTATAGAATTTGGCACATTTCTGTTTATATGCCGCATTTCTGATGTCTGAAAATTCCCTTTTTCTGCTATAAGGTCGAGCTCGCAAGCAAGGAGTTTATCGTTCTCTGCCTCATTGTAGTGGGCCACTCTAGAGGTGGAGACCTCCAACTCAACACGGATCATGGCTTCAGCTCCATGCGTGAGAGAGAAAGGGGTTTCTCCTGTCACAGTTCAATAGGTCATTCGATAAGACCACAAAACCACGGAGAGCTCTTCAGCCCAGCCCCTCTTCAAAGCTTCTAGGCGTCTTTTTAGCATTTGGTTGATGATTTTGTTGACAGCCTCAACCTGTCCGTTGGCCCGCAGGTAATGGGGCGTAGAATAGAAATTTTTTGTGCCTAATTATTCGCAAAACGACCTGAACCTTGCATTATCTAATTGTTTGTTGTTGTCTGTGATTATAGCGTTTGGGACTCTAAATCTGTAAATGATAGATTTCTAGACAAAACTGGTCGTCTTTTGTTCCGTGATGGTGGCAAGGGCTTTGGCCTCAGCCCACTTTGTAAAATAGTCAACAGCAACGATGGCAAACTGAGTTTCTCCTCTACCTTTTGGGAGAGGGCCGATGAGGTCAATCCCCCACTTGGATAAGGGCCACGGTCCTGTGACTGAGGTTAACTCTTCTGAGGGGCTCCTAATCAGGGGGTGAATCTTTGACATTTGTTGCAAGTCGTGGCGAAATCGATCGCGTCTTTTCAGACACTAGGCCAGAAGTATCCTTGCCTTACGATTTTATGTGCAAGAGCCAATCTACCTGAGTGGTTACCACAGGCTCCGGAGTGTATTTTTTCTAAAATAGGTCATGCCTTAGCGGGGCCGAGACACCTTAGTAGTGGTCTAGCGAAACTCCTCTTGTATAGCTTTCCATCGTTTAGCAAAAATCTAGAGGCCCGATGTCTCAGCTTTCTAGCCTCCACGCCTGGGGAGGCCACTCCTTCTTTAAGAACTAGATGATAGGGTCCATTCAGTTGTTGGAGGGGCTGACTTGTTGTTGTTGTTATCTTTGCCTCATCAATGAATGAGGTCGCTAACACACCAATTGCGATGCTGCTAAGCTCCTTGCCCCCTTACTAGTTGCTAACCTAGCCAAAGCATCAGCATGGCTATTTTTAGCTCTCGAGATCAGTGTGATCTCAAAGTGGTCCGGGTCGTTCAACTCTTCCAGAAGTCAACTCTGGTATCGGGAAAGCTTTCACCCCGTACCTCGTAGACACTGCTCGTTTGGTTTACCAAGAGCTGAGAGTCGCTCTTGATGATTAGCCTTTTGATGTCCATTGATTTTGTCATGCTGACCTCGGCCAGGATAGCTTCGTTATTTGTCACAGAGAAGCTGAACCAGATAGTCTAACAGTAATAGTTTCCAGTGGGATTGATGATGATGAATCTGGCTCTAGAGGCGTGGGTCGTGGAGGATCTGTCAGCGTATAGTTCCTAGGTTGAATGGTCTGTGTCACTGAGGTTGGACTGAGCGGGAGTGAGCTCGGCTATAAAGTCGGCTAGGGCCTGTCCCTTGATAGCGGTCCTTAGTTTGTAGTTGATGTCATACTGGCTGAGTTCTATCGAGCATTTGACAAAGTGACCTGATAGGTCAGGTTCTCGAAGAACTGGCCTCAGAGGAGCGCTCATCAGGACGTCGATTGTGTGCTCAAGGAAGTAAGGTCAGAGTTTCTTCGAAGCATTTATGAGAGCATAGATGAGCTTCTCCATGGGGGAGTGTTTAAGTCCCGCAACATGTAAGGCATGGCTTACATAATAAACTGGGAGCTGAAGTTGTCCTTCAGTTCTAATCAAGACTGTGCTGATTGATGATTCTGAGACTACCAGATATAGACACAACATTTCCCCTGGTAAAGGTTAGGATAGCAGGGGGGGAGAAGTGTTCCTTCAACTTTGTGAAAGTAATATGGCACTCCTTTGTCCACGTGAATTCCTTACACTTTTTAATGGCTTCGAAAAAAGGCCTACATTTGTCCGTAGATCGCAACACAAACTGAGTCAGTGTGGCGAATTGCCCTGTGAGGCTTTGGACCTCTTTCACTGATTTGGGGGTTTCCATGTCAAGAATTGCTTTCACTTTCTCTGGGTTTGCCTCGATTCCTCTCTAATTGACTATATAGCCCAAGAACTTTCCAGAGGCCACTACGAAGGAGCACTTCTTGGGTTTGAGCTTTATCTTGCAACTTCTAAGGACCTGAAATATTCAGGAGAGGTCTTCGATATGCTGCTCTGCTTGAAGGCTTTTAACGAGCATATCGTCGATGTAAACCTCCATAGTCTTGCTGAGCTAGTCTTTGAACATGGAGTTTACCAGCCGTTGATAGATAGCCCCAATATTTTTCAATCCGAATGGCATCATCTTGTAGCAGTAGAGCTGCCGATCAGTGATGAACGAGGTGTGCTCCTCGTCAACTAGTGCATAAGGATTTGGTGGTAAATGAAGTAGGCGTCTATAAAGCTCAACAGCTCGTGACTAGCTGTAACGTCTGTCATCTGGTCGATTCTGGCAATGGAAAGCTATCATTGGGGAATGCTTTGTTTAAGTTTGTAAAGTCAAAGCAGATTCTCCAGCTCCCATTGCCCTTCTTGATAGGACCAGATTGGCTACCCACTGAGTATACAGGGCTTTCTTTATGAACTTGTTTCCCAATAGCTTGTCTACCTCCTTCGCCAAGGCCTCGTACCTCTCCCTGTTGAGGTGGCCCTTTTTTTGCCTTAGGATCAACGTTGAGTTTGTGGCAAGTATGCTTTAGATTGATTCCCTCCATATCTCCGTAGAACCAGGAGAAAACCTCCAGTTTTCGTTTCAAGAACTGGATGAGCTGGGTCCTCATCGACTCATTTAGCTTGGCCCCGATTCTAAGTTCAATCTCCAACCTTATGTCACTCAGCTTTATCATTTTGAGCTCATTACCAGGGCTGGCTTGTGAAATGGGGTCGCTAGCCCTTGGGTCGAGAGTGAGAATTGCCAAGAGAGGTTTTACGCTTGTGACATGCTTTTGGTCAGGCTTGGGACAGGTTGACTACCTACCACATATGATGGTAGTTCCCTAGCGGTTGGGAATTCCATAGTGAGATGGAATGTGGAAGTCATAGCCCTAAGTACAAGATGGGTCGTAATATGGCATTGTAACCTGAGGGCGCATCTACTATGAAGAAGTTCGTGAGGATTCTTGTAGTGTGCATTTTGTCTCCTATTTCCACAGGGAGTATGACCTGATATTTAGCCTCCACTTGGTCCCCAGTGAAGCCTTGGAGTTTGGCTCCACGAGGCCCTTTGGTCGATTAGCATTTGTTTGAAAACATTCCAATAAATAACGTTCACTGTGCTAACGCTATCCACTAAAGTCTTGTGGATTTTGATAACTGCAACTGTCATGGCAGATAGTTAGGGTGCTCACGTGGGGATTAAGCTGACCACTGGGATCTGTGTTGCGTGGGGAGTATAAGCTCACTTGAAAGGGGGGAAAATGCTTCTTAGGCGAGTGATAACAAATTCGGGCTTGACTCATGGGACCCAGAATCTGCCTACCAGAACCCTCTGTGTTAAGGCCATTGCTGCTGAGCATACGGGCCTCAATGGAAGGTTGGTTCTGTGGAGCTCAGGCTACGAGGTCCGCTAGGGGATAAGCTTGCGTGTCCAGCCTTTGGCAAATCGTTATGTGTTCGCCTAAGTATCCTAGCCCCATCAGCCGCTTAATCTCATGCTTTAGATGCCTGTAGTCGTTTGTGCTGTGTCCCACGACCTTGTGATGCCTACAGTATTTTGATTGGTCTACATTCTTCACCTACCTTTTCATAGGCTTTGGCCTAAGCAGGATTGGGTCACCATTCAAGAGGTTGAATAAGTATTCTTCGAACTCATTAAAGACGGGGACCGACCCAGTTGGGGCCAACGGTCCTTGATTATCCGTTTGGTTAGAAAGCTCTCCTCTAAGGTTGCTTGGTTGCTTCCTTATTGAACCCAGCTTGTGGGCCTATGGAAGGACTGGCCGGTTATCTTGGGAAACTTGCCATGGAGAGTTTGATCTTCGTCTATACTAGTGAGTAGGCGCTGACCCTTCCTCTTTTACGAGTGGCCGTTTGTCCACGGAGGCTTAGGCGATCTCGGCCTTTTTGGGTCTTGCTCGGGGCCATGAGGCCAATCTAGTGTGAGTACGGTTCCTGGCCACATTTTTAAGGGAATCTGGCATGGCCTCTGCATCAAGGACCTGCCAGCTGGACTCTTGCGTTGGGCCCTGGCTTGAGCCTCCCTTGATGCGCTTCCCTGAGGAACCCGCCTTCATAGTGGGTATCTCACCACCCTATCTATAAATTGATAGACTGTGTTGCTGTAACCGCCGTACTTCTTTGGAAAAGGCCCCATCCTGTTGCCAGGGAGTTTCTGTCCCCCGACACTGGCTATGAGGAGCCAGCACTGGCAATGCCCCTATCTTTGCGGGAGCCGGGAAACATCATTAATTCTTGTCTCATGACTTTCTGAGGGTCGTCTACTCATTTTCTTTTACTGGAGGTTAGGTTTACGAAAAGTCTGCTTTACATAGCTTTCTGTAAGATTCCCACAGACGGCGCCAATTTGTTGATGCCAAATTTTACTTTCGATTCAACAAAAAAGATTTATTTTTATGGGAAATTTGTGTAATAATCGATATGAGCAGCAAAGGGAGGAAAAGTCAAGAATCCCAGTGATAGATGGGCGAATACAAAGTTTAGAAGATAAAGAGAATGAGAGTTTGGGTGTCGAACCCCTTTCTCATTTTTGTTTGCTTCTATCTATATTGTACAATTACCTTTCACGTGGGAGTGATGATTACAAACATTTATTGTGGGCCCACGTGCATGACACAAAGGTCAAATCGACTGAGAATAGACATCCATTTTTGACTATTGGTTGTCTAAGCCGCATATGGTACAAGTAATTGCCATATTGTACTCGATACGGAGGTCTCATCAACTGTCAAGGATCAGGTTCTTCATGTGGGCTCCCAAGCGTTTGTAGAGTTAGCATTCCCATTACATTGGTTGGATCGCGACTTCTGGCTGAGGCTCGTGTGAGCTCACTGGCGAGGTGTCAGTATGAACTAGGTCGTGGGAAAGACAAAGTGAGGCTGCCTTTGAGGTCACTGGACTGAGTCGCTGTATAAGGCGGTTGATGGATGGACAGGTCGCTAGGTTAGGTGAGGCGCTCAGGGCCTACTCTCAAGACCCATTGACAGTTGACCTCTGTCGACCTTCGACCCTTGTTGACTGTCCGCAACCTGGTGAATACAATTATTTCTTCAATATTGTGACAGTTGATAGACAAATTTCAAGCATTAGGTTGTTGAGACTTTTTCTTAGTTCAATTATGTGCCTACTCGTGATATTGAGGATTTAATAATAAAGTAAAATTAAATCGGTTTCTAAACTTTGACTTTAATTCAATACGATGAACTCACGTCATAACACGTATCGCTATATGTTTAGTACGTTCCCTAATTTATTATTTGTTTTTCTCTGGAAACCTATATATTATCTGTGAAAATTTAAATTGAGGAGATACAACAGTGATAATATTTAATGAAAATGATTTAGGATTAAAAATTTTTAATTCGTTTTAGAATGGAAATTGGTTAAAAATTAATTTTAGGAGTGAATGATAAATCATATAGAATTTATCTTTTGTTATAATATTGATTCACTTGGGTCTTTTATAATTGAAGACTTTGTAATAGGAGACAATGTTCTTTAAATTTTTTAAAGTAGATGTAGTGAATAGTGATGAGGAAATGAGAAAAATAATTTTTCTAAGAACATATGATATAGAATGAATATAGAAAATAATTCACTTTGGTAAATGAATATCAGCCACACTCTGTTAAATAAGGATGTGCATGCAAGTGTAGGGTAATTTTGGAGTTGTATAAATTTCGTATCCTCTTTTTTTTTTTTATGGTTTCTTAGCTTCCATACTCAATATAAAATTAATTTTATAAAAATTCCTCATTTTTATTTTTATTGCTTAATAGTATTGTTCTATGAATGACAATTTAATTAGTTTTGTGTTAAGTGAAAATATTCATTTCAATTTGATTCCATTTATGTATATTAGTAACATATGTACATGAGTAAGCAGTATGCAATAAAATTATGTTATTTAACTTTTTAAATTACTACGTACTATTTTTTTACTAATTATTTTATTTCGTGCAATGTACGGGTATACAACTAGTGTTCTTTAGAAGAGCTTGATCATAATATCATCTATTCAGACAAAAACAAAATCGTAAAGGCAGACAATAGGTTTTAAATAGAGCAACAATTGCTTCATTTCCTACTATAGATCCTATTTTTCTAGTCATCAGTGATCTATACTATTTCAATCTCATTCATATTCCGAAAATATGGGATCAATATCAAGTATCTAATAACTTCGGAGACTGAAGAGCAGTTGTCTCACTCTCATCTTGTAGTAATATCTTCTCTAAGATTATTTTCTTTACAAAATGAAGATTTTATATGCCTTACAGTTTTGATTCTAATGTTCTTTGTCTCTACAAAGATCATTGGTTTTGGATATATATCTTTATACACTTCAACTGTTTTACTAACCGTCTGGAATCTTTCTTAAAGTTCCATCAACGCTACCTTTAAGTACCGTTAAAGGTTTCAATGGTCAATACTTGTCCTTACATTACGTTGAAAATAAGTTCAACAATTTCAGCATATCAAATAGACTAGTGGATAGTATAAATCTAATTCATACTTCTCGATTTACAATAAATTGTGATAAGCTATCAGACAACAATTATAAGACTAAGTCAATACTTAGCTCATTTTCTCATCGTACTTCTAAACAGCATTTACAGTTTATACTGCTCAGTATAGTTCATCATTCAACTCTTTGAGATGAATAGAAACCGTATAAATCTCTGTCCCCTCATGTAATCTTTACAAATCATAATGCAAGTATTACATATACCCATTATGTTTATCATCTTATGATATTTGTAAATTTGCACTATTCTCGCAAAACTTCCCTAATAGGAGCATTCGCATAATTTGTTTAAAGACATATCCATTTTTCTCATTTGAGAACAATTCTGCTTATGATGCCAGTTCTACAATTCTGCTTATAAAAGTTTATATTATATTTATAAATATATTCATTATTCAAATATGTAATAACAAGATAGAATCAAACTAATCGATGAAGGAAATTAATTTGACATTGACTTTTATCAAATTAATTATGCTCTCACTGAATTAATGACCCTTCTACATTAATTATTGAAATTCATTTGAATTTCCGATGGACTAGGATTCCATTTTCTTTATTAGAACCTTAGGTGACTCAACGAATCCCAGTAAAACATTTAGGTAGATACAATATCAATCGCATCCTTATGTGACTCCTAGATCATCAAATATACAACTAATTATCTCGTATATCTTGTATGCTTTACTTGACATGCCTCTAAAATTTTGTTTCCTTGAGTGACTTAATAAAAAATAAAATCTTATTTAAATTCGACCTACTATTCAGAAACATTAAATGTTTCATATTGAAAAGTATGTCCACGAATGAGCAGCCTAGAGTGACTCAAGAAGCTGACATGGGCAACGTAAGCTCAGTTTTCACTATACGGATCATTATGGATTACATCTGCCCAATCTTCTTGAGCCCTTAAAAAGACAGGATGGCTAATTTCAAGAGATACTGCATTCAACCATCTAGTGTTAAATGCAAATATTCCATGTTCCTTTTCCAATTTGTATCGTATACAAATTATCTTGTTATATCTCAAACAGAAAAGAAAATAAATTGACCATGCAATCATAACAAGTATACTATACTAGATTATTACAACCAATCATGTGATTCAAGCCTATAATAATCCACTAATTCTATTCAATTAATATCACATATTAATTAACACATCAATTTCTAGATTTGATATTGACACTAATTGTCTAAATCAATTTAGATAAGATGGAACAGAACAATCGAAATTAAATAATTAATCTAATTAATCAAGTAATTTCGTATCAATAAAGTCAATTAATTAATCGTATTAATCAACCAACATTATTAGCAATTAGGGATGACCACAAAATAATTCTTTACTTTGTTGTTAATAACAAAGTCATACTTTGATATAAGTTTTGGAAATATCTAGGGTTGAAATCACAACTTAAGTTAAGTCAAAATTCAACTTTTATCTAAATAAATAATTTTGACAAGACAAAACTTTCAGGAAGTTTAAATTTTGACTCAACTGAAAATTTTTAAAATTTTATTAATTTTTTTACAAAATTTTTAAAAATTTGTACAAAATTTCTAAGTTGTAATTCAAATCCGAAGGACCCACTTGTTAGATTTAAAAAATATGAGACAAATTCTTAAATTTCAGAAATTTTAGGGCCAACCTATGATGTTTCAAAAACTAAAGGACCGCCTTTGCAATTTCAGAAATTACATGGACCTTCTTGTACATGTAAGAAACCCTGGGGGCTTGCTATGAAATTTTAGAAATTGCACAACAGGCCCCCATCCCCAAACTTCTTGACAGTAGTGGCTAAACCCTAGCCGCCGTCTAAAATCCAGTGTTTGCAGCAGCAGGCACCGGAAAATCCCGGTGCCTCTCGCTACTGCAGCAGCAGCCTGCCCACTTTACGGCGGCAGCAGCAGTAGGCTGCTACGCGCTGTTCTGAACAGCTACAACAGCCGATGCTGTTTGCAACAGGATCAACGAATCGCCACCACCAGTAGAGAAGGCTACCGCTGTTCACAACAACAGCGGCCATTGTTGTTTCATTGCCCGAGCAACCATTGTTGCTCCCTTCCAGTGTCTATCCATTCCATCAACCGATTCAAACCATAGTTTCATAAATTGCTTAGAACTATATTTATCAATTTTTTTTTTAAATCGATTGTCAAATACTCATCAAACTGATATACAACACAATAACTTTTATTGTATTTCTTCATCAAAAGTATAAAACAAATTCTAACTGGTGATAAGGCAGGCTCTGGTACTATTGTTAGTAATTGAATAATATATGTGTAGCAGAAATTAAATAAATATCCATGTCCTATGCCTAAGATCGATCTTGTACTTCAGAAGAATTCGTGATACCTCTTTCATGAACGTCGTGAATCGCAAATCTTGATTGACCGTTGGAGCAATGCTCAACATCACAGCTGCCTAATTGTCCAGCTTCTAATAGTAATCCACACGACAAGAATGGATTTGGAACTCAATCGCAACGAACAATTCAAAGAGGATTTATGGGAGTATATTTAGGGTTCTATCAATTTCATATACTAGCAAGAAATTTATAGAATATCCACAATTATATCATGTAAAATTCGCCATATGTATTTTCTCCTACAATCTCTATTTCAAACCCTAAATATAAGACGCCTATTTATAGTTGTAGATTGGCTTCCGTAGGCCTACAACCGAGCTGTCTAGATCGGAAGAGGTCGTGTAGGGAAAGAGTGTAGGCAATGGTGTAGA